>CAJQZM010038246.1:12971-30024 GCA_907164665.1 Colias nastes | reverse complement strand
GGGGGAGATCATGGAAACGGAACACATGTCGTAGCCGTGTACTTGGGGACGGGCTATCTCGTGCCATTGGTATGCACCTGAAATAATAAATATTATGTTTAGTAAGTATACTCTAGTAAAATAAGATCAGCGATATAAGTTATAAGCAGAGATTTTTTTTAGCGCCTATATTATGTACAACTAGTAGACGCGGCGAACTTCGTACCGGCCAGTCAATGCCTTTGGGCTATTGAGCTTGGAACTAATTAAGACTTTGATGAACGGAATACAATGATACAAAATAAATATAGATATATAATAGCATTGTATTTCGATGAATAACATGAATAGAAGTATTTCAACTGATTTCATACACAGACAGACACTGCTAAGCATGGAAGACCTATGTATTAAAAAAAAAGTTTCAAATGAAAAAACATATCCGTGACAGTTTTTATTACTTCTGTAAACTCAGACCAAAAGACAACCAAACTGTCCAAATTTGAAGCATTGAAAAATACGCCCTATTCCCCTCACCATACATATTCTTCTTCCACGGCGCGTGTATCCTGGCGGTCTGGTCGAGGGAGACGCTGAGGATGTACCTCCCCTTCGGCTCCCACTTCATATCCTCCACTGCGCCGAAATGGCCGCCCAGCACTACGCTCGGCACGCATGTTTGTAATTCCTGAAAAAAGTGGTAAATTAAGTTGGTAGTTGAAATTTGCGTTTCGATGAAAACAGGAATAAATTTTTGTGATCTTTAGTTATTTATGGTAAGAGAAATACACTACTTTTTCCTTTATTTTGACTAGAATGGCGCGCAAGTCACATAAGTAGATTACTTAATCATCAAAAGAACTACAAAAGGTAAGTAAATAAATATAATATGTTGCAGACATCTGGTTGAATCTGCTATTGAATGACGACATTTAATCGAATGACTAGGCCGAACGTTGATTTTAATTTAAACAGAGCGCATATAACAATGACTGTTTAGGATACTTTCACTTTTTATTTTTAATTTTTATTGAATACTAACTTTATCCAATGTCCACAGATGCAGCGACCCATTGTACCCGTGTCCCAAGAAGCCAGTCGGCCCAAATCGGCTCCCATAGAAGCCCAGCCCATTTCCCCCCACTTCCCCCACTCTTATCTTCTCCACCCAGGCTCCCCCGAGTTCTGGCTCCCAGAGGATTATTGTTTTATCCAATGATGATGATAGGATGCGATGTAGGGGTTGTTTGTTATCTGTGAAAAGGATTTATGTTGTTTTAATAGTTCTAAAAGTAACAATATTTTTTAAATAATATAATAATTTATCAGCTCATTACCAACAACACTAAAGTAAGTTTATATCTTATTAGTAAATGTGTCCAAATTGATTTTAATTTGATTTAAAGTTCTAAAGCATTAAAATTTTGTGGAATACATTTTAATCAGAATTGGGATTTGTACTCGCGTCTTTCATACAGTGGCGTCGCTTGACCACTCGACTCATGAATTTAATTTTTTTTTTATTGTCGATAGGGAAGCGCTTGCCCATAATCTCGCCTTATCTTAAGCTGAGATGTGGTCTAAGATGGTACGCGCTTCCCTATAAGGTACACTTGAATCTAGTTGAAACTAAGTGACCCTAACTCCCAGTATTAAATCCACATTTAAATACAAAAATGACCTTTCTCACTGAACACATCCCACTGTACTCCGTACACCCAGCCCTCATGTCCAGCCAGAACTGCCTCCAGCTTCACCGACCACAGTATATCGTATGCTTCGAACACCTTCCGTTCCACCTTGATGCCAGTGGAGGAGCAGGGCTCGTCGTCGAAGCGCTGGATGCGCCACACGCGAATGTATGTGTCTTGGGAGCATGAAGCGAGGAGGATTGTGTTATCTGAAATAAGCATAATGATTTTTTTATTTTTTATAATTCACAAAATTAATACAATTATTTTTTTTTCAAAATAAATACCTTGGATATATAATTGTTCGTTGACATTGTTAGTTCGTCAAATGAATGATAATGTAAAAAAAAAATTAAAATGGTGTGCTGATATAATGATTAATGTATGCAATATCAAAACATTCTAATCATAATAAAATATTTATTATTACGAAAGAATGTTTTTTATTGCAGTCTACTTTTAATGGTATGTATTTTTTCTAATAAAACATTTCTCAATGAGTCAGTCTTTTGTGGTATGATTAATATCAAAAATATGCGAAAAAACTTACCATCCATCACTGTATCGAGTCCTCTCACCCAATCTTCATGTCCCACAAGTGTATCTACTCGATGATATTCTCCGTTCAAAGCGAACACATGCACTTTATTATCATCGAGACCCAGGAACAGCACCGGTTTGCTGACGATGGGCAGCATCTGTGCGTGCAGCGTGAGGCAGAGCCCAGAGTTCAGGTGTATAGTTTGCTTCAGGAACACTGTATCTGTAATTTGATTGCATGTTAGTTAAGGATTTTTTCTCTTTTCTCTTTTCAGACATAAATTATAACCAAACTTATAATCTACTTATACATTCTTTTATTTTATACTCAAATTGGAAGATTTTTATAGCTAATTACAATTAAGCATATAATCAAAGTTCTAATATAATTTTATTGCAAAATACATACCATTTGATCGCTCCCATACTTTAACAGTGGAATCAACAGACGCAGTGAACACAAACAGATCATTGCCGCCAGTGTACATCCCGAAGATGCAGGTGACACCATCTTCATGGCCAGCGAGCACACTGGTCACCTTCCAGTCTCCCTTCACCAGGGTCCAGATTGCTGCTGTTTTGTCTGCAGATGCCGATATCATCTCCGTGCAAGAACCATCTGGTCTTGTGAGCCATTTTACAGAGTTCACTCGAGCATTGTGATGATTCAGAACTGTTATAGGATCTTTGTATATTATTTTCTGTAAGGGATAAGCCAAAATTAGGAATAGAGAAATTATGTGTACTTACTTAAGCGATGCAAAATTAAGTAAACAAATTTAAAGATCCATCGTATATATCACTACTCCATTATGAATAATACTCAACCATAAGTTTTCATGGAACAAGTTTAAATGTAAAAAATGTATCATAATATATCAAAGATATTATAGAGAAAGTTGTATAATAAAATGATACCTAAGCATTGACTGAATTTATTTTAAACTTATTCAAAATAATAAACGAATAAGCAAAGAAATTATTGAAATTTTACCGTATCATAAATGACGATCGCATTACATGCTCCATAACAAATAACTCCCGCTTTATTCCAGTCTACAATTTCTGGGGTTCGGTTGCAAGCCACTGAGGTATACACCTGCTTAGTGTTGATCTTTAACATGGTGTATTTTCATCAAATTTAATTTATTTCTCAAGATATGCGCGACTTGTTGAGTTTGTTGTGAATTTTTTTGACACTACATTAGCAAGATAGCAATTAGCAAGTTCGACATGCGCTGACAAATTGTATTGATTAAGGTTAAAATATTCGTTTATTAATTCTTTGATCTCAGTTTGCTATTTTCGATAATTTTTTATGAGAAGTAAAAATCTAATTTATGCATGAATAAGTAAATTATACGAATGTAAATTCTAAAATATTAATATTATCCTTCTTTGTTAACCAAAGTGTTTCTAATATGAAATAGTTAGATTTATGTTAAATAGTAGGGTCATTGCGCTGGTTTTCGTCCAGTTATAGGAGTTGCCAACTTTGTGATGCGAAATAAATATTTTGGAGCACCCTTCCTTAAACATATAATATTTTTTTTTAGTCCTTATATAGTCTTCTTTAAGATAATATTAAGTGAAAATAAATCATTTTGACGTATCTTTTAATTTAAATTATTTTCTGCAAAAGTAGGGTATATGCTAGTTTTCGTCCAAAAAAACTGGTTTTCGTCCTAGTGTAAGCTAGTTTTCGACCACCGTGTAGAAAAAGGAGGGTAGGTCAACTATTAAGTTAAAAACCAATTACAGGTAAATATATTATACTTTTATTTAATCAACATCACAATTTCTCATTACCTTACAGGTTTAGTTTTACTAATAATAATCAATATAACTAGTCAACACTGAGATCTATGTAGCACTTGGCAGTCTTTATATGCGTTAGTGATGACTGTTTAATCATTCGTAATAAAGAAAGGAATGCGTTCCTTACAATGTAAATGAATAAAGTAATAATTACAGGACTAAAAAATAACATCAAAAAAACAGAAATATTCATTCTAACAACAAAAATTTTCATTCTAATACTTTGTTTATCAAATGAAATGTACTATATTAAACACAGCCATTAAAATAAGTTTTAGCTACTAAAATAAACTATGCCTTACTGATTATTATTTGGCATTAATAATCGCGAGATCTGGCCCACGTTTCTTTAAAATATCAGTTGTTTTGCCGTGTATTCTATCGAGAACCATAGATTTAGGAATCCCATAATCTCTACAGACTTGTCTTACTGATGCCTTATTTTTCCGAATTGCCGTTAAAGCCTTTATTAAAGATTCTTCAGTGTACGTAGCGTTTTTTTTTTCTAGATTTCTTAGACTCCTTCGAGGCCATCTAAAAACAATAAGTTCTTTCTTAGGATACGTTGAGTAAGTAGAATAAAAATATACTGCATTGGCAAAACAGACCTAGAATAAAATATGATACTCAGGTGAATGATAATCAAGAAAATACAGTGTATTATGTCTGACCTACCCCCATTTATGCTACGAATAATTGACTCTACTTCACATAAGGAGAATGATAGATGACTGAATGAATGACAATATTAGGTAGGTACCTACAACACTCTGGCCCTCACCAATTATTTATAAGGAAGATACTGAATAGAAAACTTTTCAATACGTAAAAAAAGACGAAAAGTAATGCAAAAGAATAGCTATTTTTAATTTTTGTCCACTCCAATACTCATTCATGGGCGAAAACTAAAACATTTAAAGCTAAATTTAGTTTTCGTCCACTTCTTTAAATATTTTTTTATTTTGGCAGCACTGACAAAGCAGTGGACGGAAACCAAAAAATCTAAACTAATAGCAATAAAGATCACTTCGGGAGAAACTATTCAGTATTCTAAAGGTCCGATAAAATAAAATGACCCTAACAAATATTCACGTAGCTGTTTGAGTTTCCGTCCACTTGGACGAAAACCAAATATTTTGAGAATTTGGTAACCTAGTATCCGTCCACTTAATTTTTCGAAGAGTATTATAAAAAAAGTATGATAAACGCTTATAATTGCGTTTATTATGCTTATAAATAAACATACGTACCAAAAACATAACGTAAACTAGCTAAAACAGTGATTTAACTTACCATGAACTTTTGTCGCCGGCAAATATTTCTCTTGCGCAATGACATCTGCAACGCACGGATGCGAAGCGGCCACTTTTACGTTAATTTTTTGAACTCTCTTCTTGTCAAATCAAATTTTCATGTTGATAGTACTGTTGCTTATACATTATGGACCGTAAAAAGTGCAAACTTGCGCGGGAAGGTAGGTTTGTATTCAAGTTTTACGCACGTGATTGTAGCAGGTCAGTCAAATGGACGAAAACTGAAGCTGGACGGCAAACCAGCGCAATTACCCTATGTAGTTATTGAACGAATTTAGATTTTGGCGGGAAACCATGCCATGACATTTAAGACTTTAGTACATTTTGACTTGTGTTGTAATCACTGTGGTAATTATTTACGTATAATTTCTTAACAGAGAGTAGTATATTCTTTGGTAGTAACTAATACTTAATCTGTGGTGGTAATCACAGGTTGTAATCAGCTGGCTGCCAAAGAAATATTTATTTTAGTTCTAAATAAAATGTTTAACCTTAAATGAGTTTTTAAAAATTAAACCTTATCATATTATATCTACAAGATGCCGGAAGTTATGATATGCGGTATACCTGTTAACTTTCCATTTGAGCCTTATGAAGTGCAAAAGGCTTACATGGCCAGAGTTATTGAAAGTTTGCAAAATAATACCAACGCTCTTTTGGAATCACCTACAGGTACTGGAAAGACATTGAGTTTATTATGTTCCTCTATTGCCTGGTTATTAGTGAAAAAAGCTCAGCTGCAAATGAATGCCCAAGTAGGGAATTTTTCCGAACATAGTGGACCGGATAACTTACGGGAAAACCTAAAATCAGCTGCAGGTAAGAAGAAAGACAATACATCATGGGGCATGCCTAAGATTATATACTCATCGAGAACTCACTCACAATTAACTCAAGCTATGCAAGAATTAAAACGTTCGAGCTACAGGCATGTTAAGGCAACAGTTTTGGGATCTAGAGATCAAATGTGCATACATCCTGAAGTCTCCAAAGAGACAAACAATATGAATAAAGTTCACATGTGCCAGCTTAGAGTGAAGTCAAGAACTTGTCATTTTTACAATAATGTTGAATCAAAGAAGGATGACCGATCAGTTAAGGGTGATGAAATATTGGATATAGAAGATCTAGTTACTGTTGGAAAGAAATTAAAATGCTGCCCCTATTATTTGTCAAAGGAATTGAAGCAAGATGCAGATATAGTGTTTATGCCTTATAATTACTTGTTAGACCCTAAATCAAGAAAAGCAAATGGTGTAGAACTCATGAATAATGTTATTATACTTGATGAAGCACACAATGTTGAAAAAATGTGTGAAGAATCTGCTTCTTTGCAAATAAGAACCACAGATGTAGCTTTATGCATTGATGAAATAACACATGTTATGAAGTCATTTGCTGAAGGTGGGGAAGAAAATCTAGATTCAACTGTAGATGCAAACCAGCCAAAGGATTTCACATGTGAAGACTTATGTGTGTTAAAAGAAATAATGCTTGCATTTGAGAAGGCAGTGGATGAAATTGAAGTTGGAGCTGATGGTTCAACATACCCTGGAGGTTTTATATTTGAACTATTAGCTAAAGCTGAGATTAAAGATCATAATCAAATGTCTGTTATAACACTGATAGAGAATTTGATACAATATTTATCTATGGGGAGTGCATCACCATTTCAGCGTAAAGGTGTTGGTCTGCAGAAAATTGTGGATTTGCTTAATGTTGTTTTCAGTGGTACCACACATTCTTACAAAGAAAGAGTCAAGATGTGTTATAAAGTCCACATACAAATTGAAGAAAAGAAAAATAACAAGAAAACAGATAGTTGGGGTGCTTTAAAAACTACTAATACAAAATCAGCTGAAAGAGTTCTAAGTTATTGGTGTTTTAGTCCAGGTTTTGGCATGAAGCAACTTTTAGATCAAAATGTTAGGAGTATTATTTTAACTAGTGGTACTTTAGCACCACTGAAACCTTTGATATCTGAATTAGGAATACCCATTGGTGTGCAATTAGAAAATCCTCATATAGTTAAATCAAACCAAATTTGTGTAAAGATTGTGAGTCAGGGACCTGATTCTGTACAGCTTAATTCAAATTACCAGAATAGGGATAATCCGAAATACATATCATCTTTGGGACGGACAATATTGAGTTTTACTCGTGTTGTTCCTGATGGTTTACTAGTTTTTTTCCCCTCATATCCTATAATGACTAAATGTCAAGAAATGTGGCAAGCTGAAGGCATATGGTCCAGTATCAGCAATATTAAACCAATATTTGTAGAACCGCAACGGAAAGATACTTTTAACGCCATCATTAATGATTTTTACAGTAAAATTAGTGACCCTAGTACAAGAGGAGCATGTTTCATGGCAGTATGTAGAGGAAAAGTATCTGAAGGGCTGGATTTTGCTGATATGAATGGAAGAGCTGTAATTATAACTGGGTTACCATTTCCCCCTCTGAAAGATCCCAGAATAATTCTAAAAAAGAAATACCTGGAAGAACTGAGGGCAAAAGATAAAGATTATTTGTCGGGGGATGAGTGGTATTCTTTAGAAGCTACAAGAGCTGTAAATCAAGCTATAGGCAGAGTAATAAGGCATCAAAATGATTATGGAGCAATCTTATTATGTGACACTAGATTTAATAGTCCAAAATTAAAAGGGCAATTGTCAGCTTGGTTGAGAGATTACATAAAGGTGTCAAATAAGTTTGGAGAAACAGTTAGTGAAGTTTGTAGGTTTTTCAAGAATGCAGAAACAACACTTCCAGCACCTAAGCTAAAACCGGTACTACCACATGAAGCTAATATTTATAAAGATGATGGACCTAGAAATATTGCTGGAGTATCATTTCCTACAGTCAACTCCAGAGCTATTCCAAAATCTTCCAAAGCATCTGTGAGTCAATATCCTAATTCAAATGAAGTGTATGCTGATTTTTCAATGGATTTCTATAAAAATGCATCTGCCTATCGCAATGAATTTAAACCTAAACAAGCTAAGGATTTGTTCAGTGCTATAGACTTCAGCAATGATACATCACAAATGTCTAATACATTAGTGACCATACATAAGAGGAACGCTGATGAGACTTATGTACCTCAAGCTAAGAAAAAGAAGTTAAAAATTAAAGCATTTGGCTTTGATGAGAATTTACATAATGAACCTAAAACTGATATTGAGAAGCCAGAAAAAATAGCTCCTGAGTCACTTATAGATTTCGTGAAAGAGATTAAAACATTATTACAAGTAGAACAATATAAAACATTTCAACTGTCTATATCAACATACAAAAAGGAAGGGAATTATGCAGAATTTATCAAAACTTTAACAAGTATATTAGGTAATAGGAAATTATTTTATTTGCTGAAGGGAATGAAAAGATTTTGTAAAGAGGAACATAAGGTTTCTTTTCAAGAGTTTTGTGATAATTTTAAATTTTGACATTGACTATGAAATTTGAAAGAAAAGATCTATTAGCTAATAAAATTATTTAATATAAATTAATAAAATTGTACAATTTGCGGAATTGATTTTAATAATATTATGGATAATGTATAATTATTTTAAAGCATGTACTTTTTATCATAATAAGGATAAGGTGTAAATAAAAACATCATATTATATTGTAACACTTTATTCTACACTAAATCCTATACTTATCTAAAACACATTTTTCGGGGCTTCATTAATTCTATTATTGATAACCACGGAATTTATCCTCAGCATAGTTTGTTCTGCTCTCTGGAAGTTAATTCTCATAAATTGCTTCCTTCGCTTCTTTTTGAAGTGTGTTCGTGTGTGTGAGAGCCCTTTCGATATAATTGTTGCAGTAACAGTGACTAAACCTGGTTGAACAATGGGTCTACCAATAAGAGAGAAGTCTTTAGTAGCAGCAAGCAGAACTTTGTCTAATGTTATTTTATCACCAATATTTGGCGGCCAGTATCCCTCGACAACTAATAGGTCGCCATCTGTAACTCTCCACTGTTTACCAAGCAAATGTACAATGGCAAAATTTCGTGAAACTCTATCTTCAATAAGTTTATTGCACGTAGATATTACATCTTTCGTAGTATCGGCTACTGATTGATTTTGTGCTGGGGCATGGTTTGTTATAAATCTTGATAGCATTCCACCTAAAAACGTAATAGTAGTATTAAAAATATAAGCAGCTAGTTTGTGTAGTTTTCGATAAAACAATAGTTACCTTGCCCATTGCTAAACACGCTGGCTAGCCTTTGCAAGCCAGCTCTTATTAAGGCCATTATTCTCAATTAAATATGGTAATAATTGGCGATATTTATAAATTTTTAAAACAAATCTTTATAACCTCATTTGAACAATTGCAGAATTACGGAGTGTCAAAATATGAAAATAGCAAACTGACAGATAATACCTAAATATTTGACAACCAAATATACGTTCGGAATTTTGAAATAATTTAACGACATAAAGATCTATACGATTCTATATCGTCTTAAATTATTGTTTTATTTTTTAGAAGATTTTAGATACTGATTTAATAACTTGAGCGGTATGAATAAGAGTAAGCGACGTAAGCGACAAATAAAATAAACAAGCGACGAATATTGGTTGATAATAGAAAATAAAATATAGATTTAGCGCACTAATACTGGGCTGTGATCTTGTTATGCTTATTATTATGATTAATCCATTTGATATACAGTGGTGGTCATATAATTAAGAACGCTGATACAAAGGGAAGATTTTCTCAGACTAAGATGCATAACTTATTTCATGTAATTATTTTTATTTTTCTCGATATAGAAATACTTTTCCAACCACATTTCCAACAAAACACTGTATTCATTAAAACACGTGATTAGACTAAAAATTAATAGACAAACTTTTTACACTACTTCTAAACGTAGTATTCCTATTTATTTATTTTTATTTATTTATTCTTTATTGTACATTAGGTTTAATCTTATTTTATAATATCTTAATGGATATAAATGTACAAAAGGCGGCCTTATGGCTCTAAGGCTCTAAGCCATCTCTGCCAGGCAACCTTCAATTTACTAGCTGGTCACATAATTAAGAACGCTAAATAGTTTATACTTTTATTCAAATTGGAATAGAGAACACTCGACTCGATTTGTAGTTGTAGGTTACTGTTTGTATAATTTTGGCGCCATTAAGTGTTGCAAAAGATTAAAAGTGATTATACTTCTTATTAAAAAAAAGGGAAAAAATAAAAGTTGTGATAAATCTACTAGGGAAGTTATAATAAAACTTCGCGGGAAGAATTGGTCTTATAAAAAGATAGCCGACCATCTGCAATGTTCAAAAACTATGGTTTTCCACGCCATAAGGCATTTTAATACGTATCAAACCACTTCGGCTGTCCACGTATGCCAAGACAGAGAAAAACAACTCCTCCAGATGACCGAAACATGGTCCGTATGGCGAAACAAAATCCATTTTAAGGGTCCAATGAGCTGAGAAAAGATTATTTCGGGGAAAATAACCCTTCAGCAATCTCAGCACGCGCTATTCGAAGACGTTTGGTAGAAGAAAAATTGCATGGTCGGATAGCAAGAAAAGTACCCATGTTGAAACTTTGCCACAGGCAAGCCCGGCTTAAATTTGCAAGAAAATATGAAAACTGGACTGTGCGACAGTGGAAAAATGTACTTTTCTCTGACGAAACGAAAATAAACAGAGTATGTTCCGATGGAAAACGTTATGTTCGACGTCCTCCGAATACAGAATTCGACCCTACTAAGTACACGAAAGTTACATTAAAGCACGGTGGTGGAAATGTGAAAATTTGGGGGTGCTTTTCTGGACATGGTGTTGGACCTGTAAAGTTGATAGAAGATAACATGGATCAATTCCAATACAAAAATTTACTGGAAGAAACAATGTTACCTTATTCTGAAGAAGTTCTACCGGTTATTTGGACATTCCAGCATGACAATGATCCAAAGCACACTGCACACACTGTAAAGGAATTTCTAACAGCGCAGTCAGTTTCTGTTTTGAACTGGCCAGCTAACAGCCCTGACCTAAACCCAATAGAGATTCTGTGGTTCGAAGTAAAGAAAAAGGTTTCAAATACACAGTGTCGAAATTTAAGGGAGCTGTACGACGTTTTCTTAGAAGAATGGAACTCTATTTCTCTAGCAAAATGTCAAAAATTAATAGAGTCAATGCCTCGCCGGTGTAAAGCAGTAATTAAAAGCCGTGGACATGCTATTAAATATTAATTTTAGTTAAAAATGTATTAACTTGATTTACAAACTTTTCGCGCAACATATTATTGTAATTTTTTAAATGAAAGTGTCATACAAAACAATTCCCGAGCAGATAAATTAATCGTTCTTAATTATTTGTCCAGCTTCACTATTATTTGAATGTGTTGCTTTGGTAAAATAAATTATTTTTGAAAAAAAAATTGTTGGCGATTTTATTATTTATTCTTAAAATTAGTTGCTCTATCAATGTGGCTATTTTATGACATAACTAGTTGCTTCTCAGAAGGTGCACATCTCTGTGTATCACATAATTTAAATAAAAATTTCTAGTACTTCAAATCGTTCTTAATTATATGACCACAACTATACATCCCTCTTGTTTGTATATATTATAATATCATTCTATACATCTATAATATTATTATGTACTATCTAGTAAATAGTTTTTTTGCCGTTCTTAGTTATCGCGCTAACATAACAAATATTTTTATTTAACCGACTTCAAAAAAAGGAGGAGGTTATCAATTCGGCCGGTATCTTTTTTTTATCGAACATATTGAACCGAATTCCCGACGTATGCCTAGCTATGTATAATGTAATAACTAATACACCTCATTGTTTATACATCTGCCTGGAATGCGATTCGTACCAACTAATTCCTTTTAATCCTTATGTTAAAAATTAGTTCCTTCTAAGGACGGGAGGGGCACTTTTCAGTTCCCATGCTCATGATCCTTGATACGAAAACTTTTACGATCGTTTTTTGCTTGCGCTTGCGATAATATTTAAATTGAATGAATTTTGATTTGACCTATTCCTATTATACTATATTATAATATATTCCTAAACCTATTCTACGTCCTTTCTCAGTTTTCAAATTACATTTCCGCAAAATTTCATCAAAATCGGCGCAGTAGTTCAGGCGTGAAGAAGAGACAAATTATTATATAAAATAATAATGGTTCGGGGCTCACTGAAAATAGGTGCTGCCACGTTTTTTACGTCACAGATGTTCATCGAGTGACGAGTGATTTCCCCTTCTAATGGCATTATGTTTCACAGACTACACTCGTGAATTTTTTTAATACCATTTAAGTATTTTTAATACCATATAAGTATTTTTAATATTGTTTTGTAATGTCTTTGTGAGGCTATGTGCCATTGAATAAATGTTTTTATTCTTCGTCTCCTTCTTGTTCTTAATATTATGTAGTTGGGATATAGCATAAATTTTTATTAATTATTAGTTATTGCCTTACATTGTTAATTTTATAATTTATAGATATCAATTTCATTTTTGTTACAAGTGTTTTTGGTTCTGATACCACACCGATCGATATGTCATTCTAGAAATCAAATCGGTCCCAAGACGCTGACTGAAATAATTATTAATTCGATTCTCATCACAAAATAGCGCCCAATCAATCCTATTCTTAGTTGACTCACAAAATACCTACGCGTTATTGTATTAAAATAGTGTACAAGTTTTGACTTTTAGCCTTCCTCGCAGGATAAAACGTGCTGAAAGTCGGGATAAAAATGCTAAAGATAGTAAGATACCTACGTCACTTTGTCCACAGACTAGAAATAACATACTGCTTTGACGTATTATTGCTAAATTTTATTGTGAGTTCCATCGACCACCACGTGGTCGATGGTGAGTTCAGACGCTTGCGTTCAAAGTGACATTCAACAAGCACAAGCACGGGCACAAGCATATAAACATATTGTTGTTTATGCATGCGCCCGTGTTTGTAGGTACCTACTCGCGCTTACCGCCGATCGGGACGTTGGTTTTTTGACAAACACCAAAGGCTGAATGTATAATTGTGCTTTTGCGCCTGTTCACACGTTCGGTTGCACTGGGTTGCACTCACAAGTTGTAGGATCAGACCGATGGACCAGACCCATGTTTGTACTGATTGGCATGCTCGCGAGCATGTGTATTAAATACAACATTTTAGCTTACAACTAATACATTTTAAGAACAATAAAAAATAAAAAATAAAATATATTACATTGGATATATTCTAGTATTTGGTCAGTATTTGTGATAAGGTGGACTACTCAGCATTTGCCTCTCCGTATTAGTGGAGAGGCGCCGGTTTTCAGTAGTCCCCTCGACTTGCTACGCTTGGAGCACCAGAACGGTTTTTTTGGGTGGTAAAATAAATAGCATAAACGTTTATTATAATTTTGAGATAGGTGAATAAAAGATAAGTAAGATAGTTGTAATTAAAAGAAAAAAGAAACAATATATTATACCTATGTCTATATATAAAAATGAAATGTACATACACATATAAATATACATAATGATATGAGCGTATACATTTAGCGCTATTATATCGTGCTTAGCCCACGTAAGCCTGCTTGCCGGGCTACTTGCCGGGCTGCTTGTCAGGCTGCTTGCCACGTTTCTGACCGTACCATTATGTGAATCCATTTAGTAAGTTAAGCGTGTTGTGCTTTCAAGAAACAGATAGAAAAGACAAAAAAAAAATATTATATACAAATCTAAAGTTACAGTTTGTGTTGATCGACTGTGAAATGTAGAGAGCCCTTTTTGTGAACATTTTTTGTGAATATGCATTTTCAATGTACAGAATTTGATCTGATACATTTTTATTTAATATTTAGATGTAAATTTACAATACATATTCAAAAGGTATTATTGTGTTTCTTGTGGAAAGATCTCGAATAATATAAATTTTATTTTTGTATTGAGTAGTGCGAGCAAACGAGTGGCTTCGGAGTAAATTAATACTGCTGCCTGAAGGTGCATTCTCGGTAAACGTAAATTCATTCGATTATTGTTTTTTTTTTACATCGAAAGCGCTGAATCAATTCTGAAGAAATTGACATGACCAGAAAATAAAATGACAGTTAACTCTTTCTTCTCTTGTTTTTTTTTCTGAGATTGATATTTCATGGCAAGAATAAATAAAGACTTTTCCTTATTTTTATTATTATTCCATTTTAGCTGTGAGATGGCCTTTTTACCTGCTACGTCGGTAGAGTCACGGGCAAAAGCCAGTACTAATTAAAGAGCGAAGTAACACTGGTGTCATACATATGAATATGTACTGATATTAACCGTAACCTTGCGTTCAACAGCCAACATCAACCCGCGCTATGTTATTTATTTGTACACGAACAAAGCCAATAAAAACTATAATCACACTACAATCACCTATAATTAGAAAATAGAAAGAGCACTATAATTATTATTATCGGAAAATAAAAATGATAACGTGAAAAAATACTCATGAATTTATTGTTACATTTAAAATATTTTAAGAAAAAGTTTTCTTATAAAATATACAACAATAAAGACATTGAGACATCCTAAAAAGTGTTCGTGGAATTTTAAGTACTTTTATTAAAAAATTCAAAGATAATCTAAGTTAAAATAGCCTTACTTTGATGAAATTGTATGCGTATATGGCGTCGAATTTCTAGTACATAAAACAGAGTTAAAAAAAAATAAAAAATACACATTAAATGATAGATTTATGCTTGAAAATTTGCAATTAAAAAAATACATATATTTTATGTTTTATGAAAGTAATGGAATAATTTAAAGTTCTCTAGAATTTTCGATTATATTCGGGTGCGCAAACGCTGTTACGGCAGACCGCGCTCCGCGCTTTAGGGAGTAGGACGTGTTGCGCTGCTCCGCCAGACACAAAATTACTAAAGTACGTTTTTCGCGCGCGTAGTAGTCTGGAAGCCCACGATACTAGATTAGAATTGGTGGAGTAGACGATAACGAGATAATAAGGTCCTATAATGTTTCCACTTTGAGCGCTGCAGCCTTTGCTACTCGACTACACGATGATCGCGTTCAAACGTTAAAATACCAGCTTTCGTCCAGCGCAATTTTGTATACGGACTCTTAATCTCGAGAACTACTGGTCCGATTTGAAAAATTCTTTCGGTGTTAGATAGCACATTTATCGAGGAAGGCTATAGGCTATATATCATCACGCTACGACCAACAGGAGTGGAGCCACGGGGGTGAAACCGCGCGGAGCAGCTAGTCAAGGATATAAGTATTCTATCTTGCGATATTTTGACGTCGATAGTGTGTAAACGGCAATATTTCGTGTTTGAACTTGCCTTTAAACAAAAATTATGAATTTCCCTACGATCAACAATTGACATTCAAGATATTTGTCAAATTTTAATTATTGTGCAATTAAATGAATCCGCTCCTTGTTATAATAAACTAACGATGCGATGTCTGCTTGTCAACGTTCTATGAAAAACTTTCATATTATAGACAAATGAAAATAAATGGGGTTACTGTTAATATATTAAAAAAATATTTGATTACTTCTTATAACCAATTTATTTAAATTAATTGATCAATAAACTTTTACCGTGAGATTATAAGTAGGTACCTAGTAATTTGAATGTAATTTTTAAAAATTGTTACGTGTCTTGTCCCTATTATAATGTCAGCCATGAGGTTTTAATTCTAATCTGTATGACTATATCGATATACATAAATAACTGAATAAAAAATGAACGTTAAGATTTATGGAAACTATTAAATGTTACATAAAACAAGCTCTAAACGTTTTGTGATAAATTTTATAACATTAATAAAATCACCAACGATAAATCCTTTTGCAAAAAAAAAAACAGCAATAAATAGTTGAAGATAAAGTGTGAGTCATCTCAGAAATGCATTTAACGAGTTATTCGTAGCACGACATTAGTTATCGTAGCACTTGCTACGAGCTCGCTACGATCCGTAATAACAAGCAGGAATAACAGCGCATTGTTAATATGGTACAGTTTTTATGATTCTTTTTGGCTGCATATTTGATTCGATGTCCCCGAATTTCATTATTTTGTGCTGTTTAATCGATAGCTGGTAGTTGATTTTCTTAACAAACTGCTTTTCTTTTCCAACGAAAATGCGTAGTTTTTGTGAAAATCGAAATTGAAAATGATATTTTTTAAGGTTATTTTTGTACTAAAAACGCAACTTAAAGTAAAATCTTAAGCCATTATAGTATCAAAATGTGTAATTATCACACTCACACGCATTATTTTTAAATATATTTACGTACCTATTACTTTATTTACATATTACAATTTATTTTGTTAAAATATTATTTTAACAATTTAGTATAGCCAAAAATCGTTCCATATTTTGTATTCACAACAAGCCACAGATAACACAGATTAGTTAATATGACGCAGATCACAGATTAGCAATACAAATATACTAGCTTATCATAGAGTATAAATGATACATTTTAATTTTTAATGTTTTTTTTATAGCTCACTTGCTTCAGTTTTTAAAATCGATTAACTTTTACTTTTAGTATTCAAATAGGTAGCGAGGAGCGAAGCGACGAGCGTGTTAGGTTAACTGTTGAACTGCCGCACGAGCCGAGCGAGCGAAGCGAGCGTGCCGCAGCAGCGGCCGGCGAGTGCCAGAAGCGACTTTAGGGCGATTCCCACTC
>CAJQZM010038246.1:0-12961 GCA_907164665.1 Colias nastes | reverse complement strand
GAGTGCCAGAAGCGACTTTAGGGCGATTCCCACTCAAACAAAAAAAAACTACGTAGGTTTAAACAACCTGTTTGTATTTTATTTATGTATCGTAAAATTTTTGTTATTATCAAATGCTTTCTAAATTAAAATTATTTTTGACAAATTCATTTTAAAAATCACTTTCTAATTATATTTATTATCTACAATCGTGAACGCGTCATATAACATTTATTATCTATGGCATGTCGTAAATACGTGGTAAATACAAACTTAAATTTTTGGCTATTTATATACATTTTTCAGGTAATATAATTTAAGAAATTGTTATAAATAAATTAATAATACGGCAATATATTTAAAAATATTGCCTGTGTGCGAGATTACTAGAAGTTTTAATACGACAATGGTATAAAAGTGTCGTTTTTAGTACAAAAATAACCTTAAAAAAAATAATTTTCATTTTCGATTTTCACAAAAACTACGCATTTTCGTTGGAAAAGAAAAGCAGTTTGTTAAGAAAATCCACTACCAGCTATCGATTAAACAGCACAAAATAATGAAATTCGGGGACATCGAATCAAATATTTAACCTTCTTTTTACACAATTATAAATGTAAAAAATGAAATACATTCAGAATAGACTCAACTGAAAAATAACATAAAAAGCCGTCACCGCAACGGAACTTCAATATTATTCATAATTAAAAAGCAGAGCGTATAAAATGCAGCATGAATAATTACGACCCGCATAACATCACGTTCGCAGGTAATCTATCAAGGCTTTTTCCAAAAGCAGGTGCACCTAGGTTGGTTTTCAGGGCGCGCTCGGATATCGTCGGCGCTCTCCACCGCGCTCGTCGATTGTCGCCCGCGTCTGGGGTCCGTTGCCATGCCGACGGGAACGCACCGGACGCAACCGAAAATAAACACAGCTCAGCAGACACCTATATTTTTATTTAATTAAGCCGAGTTTAATGAACGCATGAATCGAACGGGTGAACAATTTGAATTTATAGATTAGGGCGTGCGCAAAGAATGTAGAGTTTTGCAAAATTTTCTCTGGCAGGCTGTTTGTTCGGGCCGGGTAGATTGGGGGTGGAGGGTGGGTGGGAAGCTGTGCCGGTGCGCGCGCAACGCTCTCGCGTCAGTCGCTAGGCGGCGCGGGCCGGCGCACGGTCGATACCTGCCGCGCGCAACGCACGGCCATGCTGCACGACTCGTGCACGTGCAAGCGGCTTCGTGCTGCCGTCTGAGTGCTAGTGGTCACGTCCCGGCGTGTTGTGCTTCGGTCTGTACATGTGCGACATTGCAGTGCTAAGGTAACCGTTTGACACGATTTGTCACGCGACATGGCATCAATCAATCGTTATGCTAATCTCAAATCTCGTAAGTTGTAAGATAAGGAATGTCTCATTGAACCTGTGATGGATATGATTGAATTTTAACGCCGTTTGCTTGGGGTGAAATTTAGAATGTGTAGCGTTTTATTTATTGAAGATGTTATCTCAATTTGATTAATAGAAATGCTCATTACGGTGGTGATATGCATTCGGAATGAAAAGGCCTCGTTACCTGATGACAAATGGACCTCTAAAATGTCGCTTGTACGTCATACACGTATTTTGCTCGTAGGTTCCCTAAAATCTGTGTCAAGTTCGCTTTAAGAAGTATCGTACTCTGAATACGTGGAGACAAATAATAACGAAAGGTAAATGGAAATGGCGAATAATTAAGTGCGAAAAGAAATGTGATCACGTTGACACAGTTTGCTGGCTCTATTCTCAAATTTGGATGAAATAATTAAACGTATTTCTCTGAAAAATTAAGGTGTTGAGTTTCACACTATAAATTCCTGTCGAAGTCACGTGTTTATCAGTGGTAAAGTAGCTTGAAAACAGCTCGACTCATCGCACAAATATTTATTGTACGCCCCATTTTACGCTGTTTTATCGTCAATAATTCATCATCGATTCAACTGATTATACAACCTCATATAAACAGCACAAACCAGCGTTTTATCTCGAATAAAATGTCATAAAAATGTATCTAGAACCAATTACTATAACTAGCGTGCTTTACCAACCTATTTGTCACACCCTTGAGCTAAGAGGTTGGTGCTAATGAGCTGGCTTTGGATAAAGATATCACCTTCAGAAAAGACCGCCTGTATAAAATAGCTTGACATTAGGAGAATATAGTTGCCGCAATTTGGATTCAAGAGATCTGTGGCCTAATTCCGATAACATCTTCGTTTTTGAATGCGTACACGGGATTCACGTGGCTATGCGAAAATGTTTTTATGACTTGATTTATGCATTCATATTGAATTGAAATAAAGCTTATTTTTATCATGTGTGGATGTATACGGAATATAAATGTCGATGTTATTCAATGATCATCGGGGCTGTTTTATTTTTATAGCATTGCAAGTTATCATGTGCTTATCACATGGTAGAGCAACTGCGCGGTTTTGAATCTTGCTTCACGATCATATTTTCTAATTTTACATATTAAAAATATGTCTGATTCAACTATATAAACAACATTAAACTATATAAACAATGACTTAAATAATACTATCTATTTAGTACAAACATTTATTCAACGACTCTATTTCACATCAAAAATCTCTACCATAAATACAATTTAGCGAATTACATAACAAGGTTATGAGATGTAGATTAGGAATAACATATGCGATTACATTAGGAGGTCTTAAAGTAAAACGCGTGGAATATAATCTGTATACGGCAAATGTATATCAATTTTAGCATACCACGCGACGTTATGCTAAGTGGAAGTCTTTCGAAATGTGTTGTATATTTTCTTGAACTACAGCATTATGTCTGTGGTAATGTCTATGTCTAAAAAATTGAGAAATAAAATATTGTTTATCTGTGCCTTTTGGATATAAATGCATGGATCGGAGAGGACAAAAATTGCTTCTTAATATTGAATTTTAAACAACAAATATTGTTTTTCATCTATCGAATATATTATATTATGATTACTCTGTGTAGTAATTACTGTTTCTGCATAAAAAACAAAAATATATTTAATTAATTAATCATGTCTTTGAATTGGTAGCATAATATTAAACACAGATATACAATTATTTGTTATTCATAAATTCTTATAATTAATATTAATGTAGAACGTACAGAAGAGCTTTTAGATTAATTATGTTTAGTATGCTCTAGGTAATCATTAATCTATAAAACAAGAGGAGGGAACAAAGCCTGTATTATAGAGGCTAGTACTACACTAGATACAATGGTGTAATTAGTATGTTTCTCATCACCATAAAACTCTGGTACCATCAGAAGGACGGTACCCGGTCTTTTGGGAGGCTTACGTGGGGCGCAGAGGCCATTTTAAGACTTTTAATGTGTTATGGGACACCAATGAAAGTAAGAAGATATGAAAATAAGAAGATGTGAAAATAAGAAGATATGAAAATAAGACTATCAAACATGAATCTAATTTTAGAAGTATGTTCGTAGGTATTATCAATGAAGATTATCAAAAGCTTGTCAATGAGATAAATAAAAACACAACATAAAACCTATTGTTTTTATTTGTTTGTTATTTTTCATTCTTCGATTGACTCTACATTCAAAAGAAGTTTGTGTACATTGAATTACAAAATAATTTTGAAGCATATTACTGATATTATTTTAAATAAAAAAAAAATCAATAGTGACTTTCGTACTTAATATATTTATATTGTTTATAAAAGGCATTTATCAAGAAAAATAAAAAAATAAATTATTTTTAGCGGAACAGTTGAATACAAGCGTGTATCCTATATGAGTGCAAGTGACAGCTTTATTATGGCCGTACAGATGTCATGTAACGCATCTTTCTTTTAAAATACCATTTATATATTTCTAAGAATGTGATCTTTGTTTTACTATACATGAACAATATATTTTCAAATTGGTTATTCATTTTGTAATACTTTTATTTCATTTTCTCTAAAAACTTTCGACGAATCATATCACTTTTTAAAGTTATATGTATCTAAGAACTATCATAGGCTATTAAAATTAGCCTTAATATACCTTGAATTATTAATTTATATTGTTTAAAATGATATACATAAAGTACGTCATAACTCCACTATAAAAATAGTCGTTTAGCATAAACCAAACAGATGTCGCTAGTTGTGCTATTTCAGAAATTTTAATACGAAAACGAATTATTAGAAAATGCTTTAGGTTTCGCTTAATGATTGACATTATGTTACCCAAATATTTAACTAAACTCTACAGACAAATTCTGATAATAATTAACAATAAAAATAAATATTGGTACCATTATTATTAAATAAATAAATAAATCTTTATTTCACTTTGAATCTTTTGTTCATACAATTTTAATATGACTCTCTAGCTCTCTTGCTAGGTATAACCTGTGTTAAGACAGCCAGTCCCTTCCCTTATTATTACATCTATAGGTTCAAGGTAAGAAAAAAAAGGGCATAATATTATTGTAAAATATATTTAATTACAGGACAGATTCGCTGAGAATACACGTAATAACAATTAATCTGCATCTAGCTATCAACTAAACACAGAAACAGATATAAAGTTCACTCTACGTGGGGATGCAGGAATTCATATAAAAATATAGTATGATTCATTGTTTCAATTAAAGTAGAGCGTGTTAGTAAGAGATATCAAACTATACTAGAAATTTTATTTTAAAATTAATTATTCTATACATTGAAAATGATAATATGTTCTTTAATATAGA
Organism: Colias nastes; assembly: GCA_907164665.1. Lineage (NCBI taxonomy): Eukaryota > Metazoa > Arthropoda > Insecta > Lepidoptera > Pieridae > Colias > Colias nastes. The sequence continues at coordinate 8,221 of CAJQZM010038246.1, read as the reverse complement.
GTAATATTTGTCACCTTCAATGGTTTAGAATAACGTGTTTTTGTCACATACCACATAAAACTATTACATCAAACATAATACACTGAACAGTAATGTATTCTTACATTATCGTTTTCCAATTCTTCAATTGTATTTCTAAAGCCTATTATATTGATCAAAGTGTGTATATTCTAAGGAATTATTTTAATGGACGCGTCTGAAGAACAATTTGAATACGAAAGAAATTCGTTCGTCTTAAAATGCAATACCATTATCGAAATGGTGTAAAACAAAGGGAGTGTCTACCCTTATACATTAAACTATTCCCGACGACTGTTCAAAGAATTGTGGTTTGCTTTGACGTCATCAAATTGTGTTCATCATTTTACAAATTACAAATAGTGTACCTCTATTTGAGAGACGTTATTTATATTATTCGAATTCGATTAGAATACAATTAGTTTCTCGTAATTGACGTCGTGGTGGTGATAGTCATTTTTTGTAATGTTACTACAATAATAATGGATCAGGGTGTATCTTGAATTCGTTTCATAAAACTCTAGGTATCTATATCTCTATATAGGTATCTGCACTACATAGTATAAACCAAAGTCGCTTTCTCTGTCCCTATGTCCCTTTGTATGCTTAAATCTTTAAAACTACGCAACGGATTTTGATGCGGTTTTTTTTAATAGATAGAGTGATTTAAGAGGAAGGTTTTAATATATAATTTATTAAGTTTTAGACAAAGCGGGCGAAGCCGCGGGCGGTAAGCTAGTACATAATATATGAATATTGAATTTTTAATAAAAAAACATTCTATAAGCATATTGAAAATTAAATCTTTTAAAATCAATAGTAACAATAATAAATATATTAATTGAATACATTCCTTCGGAAAAGCGGTTAAGCGAATATCATTTTTATAAAGTTTAACAACGATATGGTCATGTTTTGTGTAAGATTATCATGTCAAGATATACACGAGAGAATGAATTTATCGAAGACCCATCCCTTACTGGGGCAGGTGCTATTGAAATGTTAACTCATCGTTTTTATTTAGTATAAACTCATATACATTCTTATAAACGTATTAAGCTATATAATAATACTAGGTAGAGTACTAGCTAGTGCTACTACCTAGATGAAGATTGTTTATATAATTAAGACTTGATAATGCCCATTGTATTTCATAGTACTATCTACATTCTTAATTTCACAAAAATGTAAACAATTGTTATGAAAATACTTTGTAATATACCCAATTTCAATAAAATATGATGAAGATTCAACAAGAAATGAACGACGTAATTTAAACGAATAACTTAAAAGACGTTCTTAAAATTCTGTCTTTTAAACAATTTTTAAGAATCCATTCGAATACGAACGAACGATGCCACCGAAGTATCTAGAAATTCGACGATCCGAATATAGATTTCACATCTAAATTTATGCAACATTATATTTCAGAGTGAGTCAAAAAAGTGCTGCGTCACAAGCAATTTTGGCATACGTTCCTCCCAAGCCCACAAACCAAATGCTATCGAATAAATCGCGTTGGAATCAATTCAGTACAGACGTCAGAGAAGCTCATAAAATATTTAGTGCCTTTTATCAAAGTATTGTCTTTGGTTTGCAAGCTTGTTAGACATTTCAAATGTTATAAAACGTTAACAGCCTTTCTCGTGATCTTGAACTTGCGTATTGAAATTGGATTTCAATTGTTTGAACTATTATGCAGAGGTTGTACAGGTTAAATTGTGTCTTGTGAGATTTTGTTTTTGCTTATTTATGTTTATAATGTGTTTGGATGTTCATCGAATCAATTAAATTACAAATTCATATTCATTACTATATTCTAGGTTCATTTCACTAGAATATTTGTTGTAGATTATCGTGGAAAATTTAACGTATTATGATATTCAGAATCTTAAATTTTATTTTAATATTTATGTGACATGCCTAGAAATAGTAACTTGATTGATTCAGCACTATCTAGATTTCTAAAACTACTAAGGAGGCATTTTATTTAATAATTTATATGATTTTATATCAACGTACTAAGTCTACGAAATAGTGCTACGGCGTAGCGGTTTACGTAGATCCGACTCTTTTGCTATAAAGTTTTTATTATTTAATGTATTTTAAAACACATCACGAACAGTATCAACATTATATTTAACTATTTCTTTATGCTTGATATTTTATTCTAAAAAGTTCTAGAATGATACAAAACAAATATCACACTCACATACATCAAGTTGAATAATGTTCAATACACATTCAGAACACAGTTTCAACGCGAAAACATTAGCAACATTCGCAGCGCATAATGCGAGATATTTTTATAATTAAAAAACACTAAAGTCAAAACAAAACGCTCGTACAATTAAAGGCGGAATAGTGCGCTCGTGTGAGTGCAGTGACGTCACCGTGACGCCCGCCCTGACCCGCTTTCTGCACCCCTAGTATTTGATTTTTAACTCGCGTCTAATCAGAGTAATCAATCGATTACTCTTTTAACTTGATTATTATGGTTTAGGATTTTTATACGGTGTTGTTGTTTTGGTTTTTTATTAAGTGAAAATATAATGAAGGATTAAAATATAACACGAAAACATTTTAAGTTTAAGTTTAATTGAAATTTTAGTGGTATTAAAGTATCAAAGATAGAGCAGTAGTATACATAACATTTACAAACCGTTTCTATTATTATAGAAGCTTTACCCAGTCATGTCATTATAAATGTTTTCTTTCTAATTTCAATCTTTATCAGATACTAGGTTTCCGCCCGCGCCTTCGGCCGCGCAGTCAAAGCAAAACCCGCATAGTTCCCGTTCCCGTGGAATTTCCGGGATTGCGTCATTTTCCCGGGATAAAAAGTAGCCTATGTCCTTTCTCGGGTATCAAAATATCTCCATACCAAATTTCATGAAAATTGGTTCAGTAGTTTAGGCGTTATTGAGTAACAGACAGACAGACAGAGTTACTTTCGCATTTATAATATTAGTATGGATTAAACATTAAATATTTGATATAAGAGAACATTATGATTATTACTTCCTACTATTATTTTCATCGCACGAATCTGTCTTATGTTCTCTGGAGAATATACATACACAATTACCTTACAATATAGGGTGTAATCGTTAAGTGTGCACAGGCGATTACTCCGTAACTATTGCAGATATCAAAAAACTTTAAACTGATATCGAAAGCCCTTTACCTAATGAATAAAATGACAATCATAACTTATTAAAAATAAAACGGGAAATATCTAAAAAATTTACATCAAACACTCTCATACATTTAATTTCTCATACATTTTGTATTCAAAGCAAATGTTCAAAGTGACGTCCTCGTTTTGGAATACCATTGTATTCCACATCGAACTCTATTTACAGGTTTTAAATGAAATTTAATTAAAATTTGCGAAGTAATTTAAGCACAAAACCAAAAAAGAACCAAAATTATTATTACATTAATTAGTATTACATGTTTGGGATAGTCATATCTCATACTAAATGTATGGGAGTGTTTTATGTAAAATTTTTAGATATTTCCCGTTTTATTTTTAAAAAGTTATTACTGTTATTTTACGCATTAGGTAAAGGGCTTTCGATATCAGTTTAAAGTTTTTTGATATCTGCAATAGTTACGGAATAATCGCCTGTGCACACTTAACGATTACACCCTGTATAGCTTCATTAAATCTTAAGAATAGCAGACAAGCATATTCGTATCTGAACTCGAAAATCTGTGTAACCGGGTCATTTTTAAAGCCACATGGCAAATGCACATTGTTAACACAAGACAGCACGTGCAATTAATAAATGGGGATGGGTAATTATGTATAGTGTGGCTCTAGGCTTCCCAGGGGCTCGATACATTTCTAAAACCTTCCTTGTGAGAGTGAAGTGTAGGTGAATTATTAAACGTGTGTGGAATTTGTGGCCGGGTTTTTTAGACAAATAAATGTGTGAACATTTAATGGATAGATTTGGGAGTTTGCAACTTATGCAGCGATTGTGCTTAGTTAGCAGGAAGTATAGTTATATAGGTCATGAATTATTAATTACTAGCTTTCCGCCCGCGGCTTCGCCCGCTTTGTCTAAAACCTAATAAATAATATACTAAAACCTTCCTCTTGAATCACTCTATCTAATAAAACAAACCGCAACAAAATCGGTTGCGTAGTTTTCAAGATTTAAGCATACAAAGGGACAAAGGGACGGAGTAAGCGACTTTGTTTTATAATATGTAGTGATGGCAGGGTACAGAATTAAAGTATTTTTAAAATTTATTAAGAAGAATGCGTCAACTATGGGGTAATTCTATAAGTACAAGGGTGTTTAAACAAAATATGGTTACAATCACATATTTACTGTGTGCTTTAAAACGATGGAATTTACCGAATTCTTCGTCATATATAAAGCTTATGAATAATAATCAAACCATTTTCATTATTAGGTTTCATTCATTCATTCATTCATATAAAATATGTAACAGATTTTACGTTCAGTAAATTTCACGTCACAAGTTTCAAAAGATTAGTTGTTCTTTATTTTATTAAATTTCCCTCCAAAAATTCCCTTAACACCTAGATAACAACGTCTTAACCCAATGTTTTCATACAACAAAACTACACATACTTAAATTACGTAACACAACAGTGCTAGCTAGAAACGTCCGTGTGTTCAATGCAATAGACTTATAAAATATGACGTTAGCACCGTTCTGCGACCTGCGTACGGCTTGCCATCGCTGTGACGTGGGACCTGCAGGCGCGCCCCTTTTCGTGACGTCAGAGCAATCAATATCAAATTGTCGTCTATAAATCCGTGTAACATATAATATAGGACGTGTTATGTGCTAGTTAATTGCTCAAAACATTAGGGTTTATTGTGTGGACGGCGATTTATTTGCGTGAGTGTAAATGTTTTGGTTAGTGAAAAAGTGTGAAATTTGGTTTGGATATTACGAGTTCAAAGTTTAAATACGCTTTGTTTATTTATTAAAGAGCTTTATATCCCCGTTATCATATCATGTGGTAAAAAGAAGCGTACTTATAATAACAACACAGTTAAGCCGTTCAATAGGTTTTGTTTGGAAGAAAAATAGATAATCATTTTTCAAAAAGTTTATGAGATTAAATATTTGACCCACTTATCTACTTATTTCTATTTCACAAATATGAATTAAATGGCGACTAGGTAGTTTTAAGTGTTTCAAAGTTCCAAAAGAATATTGAGCAAAAGTTAGGTAATAAATACGATTTATTGTGATTGATGTGTGTTGCTAGCGATATAACATTTTATAAATAACGAAAGAACATTATAGCTACTTTGAAAAATGTTTTAGTAGTTTTCAGGATTACAAAAAAAAAATCTAAAAATCATGTCGTTCTTATTTGAGGGACCTGAATTCTTAAAACTCTAGATTTTGAAACTGTTTTTAATGTACAAAGGAATTACACTATACTTTCAAATTAAAATATCTTAACAATGAATAGAGGATAAATCAGAGCAAAGTAAAAAAAAAACTTTCATTTGAAGAAAACGAGAGTCGCAAGTCTTTAAATAAATTTAGTAGTGTAAACAATGGACTGTCGTATAAAAATAGCATTGATTAGATATATTTTCATTCAAGTCTACGACCCTGGCTATTTCCGTACAGAACCAGATCACGTGGCCACCGTTTAATGTAACTTCAATGTTAAGGTCTTTTTGATCAACGGAATTGTTAACTATAAATACAACTATGCTTTTAATGCATGTTTGATAAGCTGTAATTTTGGCATTAAATATACAAGAAAAAATCATCAAACTAGTAATATTTTTATAAGTTACTAGGTTTCTGCCCGCGGCTTAGCCCGCGCAGTCAAAGAAAAACCCGCATAGTTCCCGTTCCGGTGGGATTTCCGGGATTGCGTCATTTTCCCGGGATAAAAAGTAGCCTATGTCCTTTCTCGGGTATCAAAATATCTCCATACCAAATTTCACCAAATTTCAACACACAAAAGTGAAGACTAATAAAAAATGTAAAAATGCAGTCATTGCAACACACACAGATGTAAACTAATATAAAATAGATTGACATTCAAATAAATTGAACTAGGATAAATCATATCTACAACGTTCTCGTCAAGGCTCCGCTATCAAGGGCTCTGAAGCTCTGAATCTATTTGCGATTTCGTTCATACACGGCTTAATAGCATTCACTAATAATATCCGGCGGGGCCGCTCGCTTTCACTGCTAGACACTTTCCATTTTGGCCTAGAAATTTATTTTTAGTTTACTACTGCATGTTTTGTTACGGGTAAGATGGAGTGTTGCTGTTGAGCAATTGTTTTGTGGTAGCTTTTAAATATATTCATGATTATATAATCATGTTTGAATGATTTAAAAGACGAGATGGTAATTATGGATTCGTGAGATAGAGCAGGTTGTTAAATTTAAGAGATTTAAGATACACTTCCATTTATAAACTAGGTTATTATATATGTTAGAGATCGTATGTATATTATACGTATCTATAATGTTATAAATAAAATATTTCTTTTATATTGCACGAAATATGGTTATTGCAAATTATTCGGTATGTTATTTTTTGGTTTTTCAATAAAATCAGTTTAATTAAACACGATAATACACAAATACATAGATCTTCACATACAATAAATAACCGTACAACATAATATTAACGGCATTAAAATCTATAGAAATTGGTCCAGCACAATCATATTAATTAGTGAGTACCGACTCGTATGTCAAAAACCTGGCTATTAATTATCGTATGGAATTAATTATTATTGCACGAAGGCTGGTTTAGCTGCTAATAAGCTACGTTTTCATAGTATAACAGCATTCTCGTATACAATAAGGTTAGGTCATAATACATGTACAAATCTCATGTACTTCTAAATATTAGAGTAAAAAATTTGCATATAAGTTAAGTATCCCTACCTGTTCTAGTCAAGAAATATAGTATGTACGATAAGATATGATGCATATTTATTTCCAGTCTATAAAATACTTCTATATTACTAACATACTTCTATATTACTAACATTCTATATTGCGGTGATTGGAAATGATAGCAAAATATCAACGAATTTCAGAAACATAAAACGACCGACTAGTTACTAGTGGTAAGTATCCAAAGATAAGGTAGAGTATATTAAGAGTCGATCTCTCAATGTTCGTATCTCTCAGTGAACATTTTAGTAGTCGAAACTAGAGATTGCTCCGTTAGACGGTTCTAAAGTCAAGCGAGTCAAGATTAAAGATAAATGTCTGTATTAAAACCCCAGTAATATAAAGTTAAGGAAGTTATACAGCCCTGGCACATATTTTTACAGCCACCGCTGATTTCTCAAATCTGTTTGGTCGGCTAATTTGTCCCGACCAATAGCACTCCCCGTGGCCCAGGAAGGGAACGACCAAAACTTTAATAACATTCCGCGATATTTATAATTCCCACGGCGCTTTGTTAAGAAGTGTGCGAAGTTTCAGATTGGACTATTTATACCCTAATATCTCCCTGAGCAAAAATCCGGCGGAATTATTAAAAACGCAACCGAAAAAACCGGCTGGTGACCCGCGCGAAAGTGGTTAAGTCGTAAAATTAAACTTTTTAAGCACTCCCCGAGAACTGGCTGTCTGCGTTTTGGCGAAGCTCGCCTCTTATCCATTCGCACTTATTAGAGTGCTGTTTTCAGTTTCAATTGTCTTTTATGTACAATTTCGCTGCACAGTCGGACATTCCGGCCGCTCAATTGTGCGGTCTTGATTGTTATCGAGTTACTAAATTTTCAATATGAAGAGGTTTTGTTTTGGCCGGCGTGTTACGTACCTGAGTGTGGTGGCATATGCTTAGCCTTGATTGTATTGTTTTAGTGTGATCTTTGCTTATACAATATCTGTTTTTCTTAAAGCCTTCCTAGTCTTGAAACAAAATTATAAACTGAAAAGTAAATTCATGATTATGAACAAGTTTTTTGAATACACTGCATTAAGAGATTCTATCTTATTTCAAAGAAAATCATCTACTTCTAAACTAAGAAAACCTTTTGCATAAGGCATAATCAATATCTATTATAAAAATGAAATTCTGAAAATCTCGCCTTAACCCTCTAACGGATCGTAATAAATTCGGCACAAAGTAAGACATGAAAAAGAATGTCTCATCTCGATATTGCTCAAGCAACAGCTGTTATTCAAATACATTTTGTGTGCATAC
>CAJQZM010038245.1:0-10184 GCA_907164665.1 Colias nastes | reverse complement strand
GTTGCTCCCAGAACTCTGGTGGATTTTATATGGATGGTAGGTTTTTGGCAGTTTGGAAGCTTTGTAGTTTGATCGAGAAACTTTGCGCAGGTATTGCCTCGCGAGATTAATGATAAATAGGTTATTTATACCGTGGACTGGAACTTAAACAGTTTGAATGTTAAACTGTTAAATGATTTATAAAATCGATTGAGTTTTTAACAAAATATATAAAGGAGTAGGATTTAAGTGATATTTTCCTATGTACTTGATTAAATATTGCTGTTATTTTGTTCGAGTACATAATACATTATATTTTAATTGTAATCGAATACGAAAAAGGGTAGTAAAGACAAATAAATAAAACAGCAATAACATCTCTCCAGGTTCTCCGAACTAAAAAAAAGATGTATATTGTATATGGATTCGATAGCATATTTTCAGTTCTAAGAAACAAATTAATTAAAGTAGCGCCGAAATATCATAATAATATATTCGATAGCATCCCTATAGTAGCATGTTTTCTACGAAAAAAACAAAATACTACCGCCAAAGGATTGAAAACAATTCTAAAAGGCAATTAATAAAAGTAACAGAATGATAATATTTCACTCCCTCCATGATTTATTTGAGTTTAACATTCAACTGTGAAATCTTAGAACAAAGGAAATCTCTAATTGCAAAAATGTAATTAAAATTGAAATATCTTCAGTGGTTGTTGTGTTTTTTACTTACGAAAATGCAAAAGTGCAGAGCAAAAAAGCACAAGTGATTTTTATGTATGATTAATATTATGTGGGTATTTATCTAAAATATATTTTAGGAAAAGAGTAACAGCATCTAATGCAGCCAATTGCAGTAAGACGCGTTTTTATTAAAAAAAAATTACCTGTGTAACTGTTACAAAAAATCCAAACCAATCGAAACTATCAAAATACTCACCAACGAACCACGGATTCCGCCTGTTATTCTTCACATTCAATCCCAAGAAGTACTCCGTGAAGCCCATCACGTCATTCGCCTGTGGTTGGACACTAATGGTCCCTTCTACGGCCCTCTCGTTCCCGTCAGACACCAGGGCCCTGGCGCTCCAGCCGTCGGACCCTACCCAGCTGAAGGAGTGGGTAGCGTTGGCCCTTTCCACGGCACGCATCACGCCAGCCACTTCTTGGTCAGAGCCGAATATTATAGCACCTTTGGGGAAATATAAGAAGTATATATAACTAGTAAAAGCGTATATCGAATGCTTCAAAATAAAAATTGTTTATTCAGTAGCAATATGTAATGTATACTTGTGTATACTTGTAGCCTGTTAGTACATCTCGCTCTTCTTTAGACATAACATGCATTTTTGTTAATATCTTTTAATTTAAAGTGAACACTTATAAACTAAAATATTTAGATATTCAGTAAATTAGGAAAGTGTGTAATTGTGTCTATGTCAGTTTTTATTTTTGTATATATTATGTATGTTAAGAAAGTGCGTAGCTAATTAAAGGGCCCTTGATCTACTCTGGCATAATTTTGACCACGACCTATAAGAATTCAATGTTCAATCCCGGAATATTTGTGATGAATTTAGTGAAAAATTTGTTTTTAGACCGTTGCGTTGTTCAATGTAGATTGATTAAAAACAGTTTCTAGAATATCCAGCAAAATTGACGATTTTAGCTCATTCAAATTAGTTGAAAACTACTTTGCTCAGAAATTCCTTTGAATCGGCAACTTTTATGAATCTATCACCGGTCCCAAGATTGATCACACTGAGAACTGTCAGGACATTCATGTTTTGTCTTCAGTAACTTGGTAAAATGTTTATTTTTGTATTCACTGTGTGTACATGTTTTTACGGGTAACATGACTGTTATATTTATTTGCGCTTGGAAATTTTAGATACACAAGTCAATAATTTTATCTTCTAGTTGAATTGGAATATTCTAATTAAACTCTTGGTAGGCAAGAAAACAGATGACTTCACTTAAAAATATCTCAAATTAGGTACCTACATAAAAATGTGCTTCGCCAAGAACCGCTTATAAATTGCCTAGCATTAAAATACTGAGAAATGACACCATACAAAAATGACAATAGCCCTCTAAGTACACGGTTTGAATAAAAGAAGTGCTGCGGAAAGATTATGGACCATCTATATTTGCAGCTCAAAAGGATTTAAAGTTTTAATGCCGCAACTTTTAATGGATTCCTTACAAAGAGGAATTCCCAGATAGCCGCTGAATTAAAGTCACTGGTTTGTTGACAATCGGAACTTGTTTGAAATGACGTACTCCCTGACTCCTTTAGTCGTCTCCCTGGAACGTCTTATTATCTTAATGCATATAACTTTTATAACTGCTATGATGCGGTTCTTTTGTCAGACTTTCTGCATTCAATACGGTATAATAGAAAGAAATACGCTTGTGATATTTGATAAACATGGAATATTCTAATGTTGTATAAGGGTAAGCGAGTCAAGATTTGTGAGGCGAGTAAACGGTTAAGATATAAAAATTTCAATAAAATATTCTTCAGAGCTCTTTCGATGTAAACTTACAAAGCGCGTTTTACCTGGCACGTTTAAAGCAAGATATTTGTTACATTCTTAAACCCCTTTGTTGCTTTGGATAAACGTGGACGTTGGAAAATTTGCTTTTCCTTGTAAAAAAAATGCTTTCGTGGTTTTAAGGCTCTTTACTATAAGTGCGATGTGCGTTCAGAAAATTGTGTAAATTGATTAAAATATTTTGTGGAACTTGAATTTGGTAAATGGTAAAACTATGCTATGATGATTCAAAAGTACTTCTAGAAGAAGTCTAATTAAATAAATAAATGTTTGAGTTTCAGCAGATTAATATATTGCTGAGTAATTATCGTGTTTCTTGTGGATTCTTTTCAGATGAAGAGACCTTCTGAATCGGTGGTACCTAGTTTAAAAACTATTCAGAAACACTTCTCAAAGCATGAATCAAGTGAATGTATCCATTTTTTTCGTTTGGGTTTGAATTCTGGATCAAATAGCTAGTAGGTTTCGTAGTCACACGAAAAACTTTTTTTGAAACCGTCACATCTGTCTTTTGATACATCCGTGCACCTGTGCGCTTTAGCTCAGTTTCATAACTCCGAGAATTTTGCGAGTAAATAAATAAAAAGGGAAGGAATTTCTTCAAGTTTAATTGTTTAAAATGATACATATTGTCACTTATAAAATGTAGTGCACATGATTCATGTGGGTAAAAAATGCACTAGATGGTTAAAATTCTTTTTCCAATATCTAAATGGTTCGAAGATTTACATGTGATCTAAACAGGATATTGAGCTTGGCTATAACACAATTAAAAGTAGTGATTTTGGTAACAGTTAAAATATTTTATAAAGTTTTTAACCAAAAGTTCATTCACCTTTCCTAAAAACACAGCTTATACAGCACTCGATTATAATTAAAACTGTAATTCATCAAAAGTTTTCCTGCGAAGCGCTCGCGACAAGTTCTGAATAAATGATGCTACAAGGTGTAATTTTCGTCGTGCTAAAATAAGCCCTTTCTATATTAGCATAAACTTTTGATACATCAACTTAATGAAATTTTATAAATAACTTGCGTAGAATATTTATGGTATAGATTGAGATAAGTGAATTAAGTTATTTTTATGCTTATAACACATTTTCAACTGGATTAAAAAAAACAGGAGGTTCTTAATTTGATTGTATTGTTTTGGGTTTGTTACCTCAGAACTTTCGACTGGGTGAACCGATTTTTATGAATATTTTTGTATTTTATTTATAGCGCCTTCCGATTTCTCCAGTTCTAACTACATATTTGAAGACGGTTTAGATTTTTGTTAAAATGTAATTATATTATATTCAAGAAGGCATATTGCGTACAACGACGTAAGATAAGTAAGATACATTGAATCACTCAGTAATCCAACAGCTCAACATGTAAAAACAAAACAAATCAATCAAAAACGTGATTTGGAACGTAGAAAGAAAGATTTCAGCTCCCTTGTACGAATGTGATTCACTTGAATTCCGTCTCGGTAATTTGGTCACCACACCCTTTCATTTCCACAATGTAATACAATGCATACCAAAACGATATCTTCTAAGTAAAACCAAAGTGTAGCAATAAACAAAAAACTTACTAATCCTATCCTTTCCTACTTTCTACTAATATTATAAATGCGAAAGTTTGTGAGGATGTGTGTGTGTTTGTTGCTCTTTCATGCAAATTCTACTGAACCGATTACAATGATATTTAGCACACATATAGAGGGTAACTTAGATTAACACATAGGATAGGTTTTATCTCGGAAATCCCACGGAAACGGGAACTATGCGGGTTTTCCTTTGAACGCGGGCGAAGCCGCGGGCGGAAATCTAGTATTGTAAATGCGAAAGTGCTTGTCTTTCTTTCATGTCGCAACACAGCGATTTTATGGTATGATATTTGGTGTCAAGCAATAGACTTCATCTCATGGTATGATTAAGCATCTTTTCATGGGAAAAAGCTTATGTAATTAAATTATGCGCATTAGAATCACTCCATAATTAATAAACTCCGATAGATGGCGCTATATTAAAAATATCTGACAATTACTGTTTTGTATGACCACGCGAGTGAAACCACTGCAAACCTAGTATTGTACATAAACCAATTTCCTTCAACTTATTAATACCGATCCTTTAAAAAGCTTCATTGCGTTCAAGGTCCAAAGGACCCCTGTCGAGAGCCAACCAAGCTTGGTGATAAGGGGAATCGATCCTAACGCGTCCACAGAGCGTGGTAAACGGCAATCATTAGTTATTGAGGAGAGAGATTCAATTTGTGGAGCCACCATACCGAAAAATTGTCCTCGCCACAGCTGGTTATCGACAGCCTTGTGACAATTTATCGCTAAGGGGTTAACCCTTTTGCTTAGTTCTCGAAGGTCAATATGATTTTCAGATGAATTTGCTTTGAATGGTTCGGTTGCTTGGTATTTATATGAATGTTTAAACTATTTTGGCAGTATTATTTTAATAAAAGTTTGAAATATGTACTTGTTTTAGCCACACATATTTTTTGTGATGTAAGATGAGTTATTATAAATCTGTATCCAATTTTATAGCTCGGTAAATTTTAAGGTAGCATTATGGGTAGAATAATAAATAACATAGTATACAATACAATTTCTCTAACTACGTAATAAGTTAGGACCTAATTTTCACTAAACGAAAGAAGCTACATAATTTGTAACAAAATTTGTTTCAATTTACAAAGGCTTGGAAAAGGCTTCAGCCATAATAATATTTTTTATATCAGAATGGTCCGGTCAATTTACTATAAAATTTGCGAAGCGTTAGGCTACACGGCCCAGTCGCCAGCTGTTACTTTACCTACAAGGGTTAGCGTATAACTGAACTTATATTCGTATTCGAATTTTTGATGTATAATCTTTTACGCCTCATCACGTTTTTGTATTTTCACTTTTTATTTGCTTCAAAAATGTCTACTTACCAAGGAAAAGCCAAGGAATATATTATTTGGCTTAAATTTATTTGTGTGCATTTATTATTTTTTATTTAAAGGGCAATATAATATTATCAAAATGAAGAAAAACAACAGACATAAAGACATGACGATGGCGGTGAGCAGAAAATAGAAATCATGATGCTGAGTGAACCATAATTATATAACAAAAAATATTAAGATTGTATTTAGTATATTTAATATGTTAAAAATAAATGTACAAGAAAATCATTTCAATAAATATAATATACGTTTGTGTATCGCTCAGGTGTGCGACGACCTTAAGGGCTTCTTAGTCAGTGTTTTTTGCGTTATATATTTGACGACAGACCCAAACAGTTTCTGCAATAAATTACATAAAGAAACGTAACATTTTATGTTTTCCTCTCGTTTCAGTATTGTATCCGTCTTAATTAAACGTATTTATTGCATGCAGGTCAGTTAAACAGCTTTAATAAATTATTTGACCACTAAAGATAAGTTACTACGGTTAGATGAAAATGCAAATTTACTTTTAAAAACATTAGGATTATAAAAGCTCCTAGTAAATAAATATTTTGAAATTCCTTTTATAGATATTTAATAAACACAAAGCTTGTACCTACATCTGTAGAAAATCGATAATTTTGATCGCCTTCCTAACAAATCAAAATCTAGAAATTAAAGATTTTTAACGGATTTTAATCAGTCTCCCCGTGACTACGCTCGCTGCAAAGTGTGCGAAACGTCGGGATTATAATATAATGAATAAATCGCGTTTAAAATCCGTTAAAAATCTTTAATTTCTAAATGTATAATACTCGCGTAAAATCAAACACTATAGTCCTTTCCACCTAAGATGATTTCTGTGACACATCGATTTTTGACACGTGTAGAGATGTCTTTACTAAAATCATATCAATTGTTTCCGATAATCGATAATATTTTATATGGAAATGAAATCGATTTGAATAAAGTACCAAAATTAGTTTTTTCGGCATTTCGCCAACAATTAACTAAGGAAACTTAGCAAACAACAACAACAAAAAGTCAACAATAACAATTTTTAGCAATAGCAGAATATCACGTAAAGTATCAATATAAAAATGCAACTTGTATACAAGGCTGACGCACTCGTACCTGACGATTGACTCGATTGACAAACGATCACAAGATGGGCGCCGATTATATGATTTTCCAACTCTATGATTTTTCAACGATCCATTTCATGTACACGAATTGCGTAGGTATTATATTTTTGTGTTATTTTATTTTATTTTTCATTATATTAAACTAAACAATACTGTTTTTGATTTATAAGCTTAAGATGTTTCATTTTTTATATTTTTGGTAATAATGCCGCCATAAAATAAAAATATTATGCACTAAAATTATTTTGGCGTTTTAAACATAAAATACGTAATTCGGAACACGATGAAGTGTCACAGGAATCATCATAGGTGAAAAGGACTATAGAAAACACTAAATCAAAATTTACCAAACTACTATTAGGTACTAATCACGCTATTCACTTACCTCTTGCTCTCGGCTTAGTCAACAGTTTCTGCACGATCTCATCATAGGATCCTTCATCAGCTACACCCGAATCTTTCACCAATTTCTCCTTCACAGCTATGCATATGCCATTCCGAGCCAGGAGCGCTTCTAGTTCTTCAAATGCCTGTAAGATATGGATTTTTATTTACGTGATTTTTACCCGGCTATTGTATGTTATGCCGCGTTCAGACGCTTGCGTTCAAAGTGACATTCAACGAGCACAAGCATGTAAACATGGAATAACAGATAATGCTTTTGACATTTTTTATGAAACGTTTCAATTTCAACAACGTGTGATTGTGGTGTGATTATGTATGCCGTCATACCTAGTCCCAGTAATTTAAATGTTTGTGATAGCCGACTATTTCATAGCCTAGATATCGATAAATAACACTCTAAATATATAATTGAAGGTGGTTTCAATATTAATTAAAATCAGATAAATGCAAGTGAAATTGTTTGAAACATATTTTAAAGAAAAACCTTTAAACTAAAAGGGTGCATTTCTCATACTCTTTCATATGAGTGTACCTAACAGGTGTAAAATGTACAGGAATATTTTTATGCTAAATATCTTGAAACTTATTTAATGTCAGTAGAATGCAATAATTTAATGAAGCCGGAAAGAATAATGATACAGTTATGTAATTAATATAAGAACGAGGAAGAACACAATAATTTGGAAATTTTAAAAAATTTCAGACACTTGATCAAAAGTTTTAGTCTATAGAAGATAAAGAGAATAAATATTTAAGCATGGTATAATTAATAGAAAACAGTTTGAGAAAATAAAAATAATAACACTATCAATGAAATTAATGATCCAGGTGGTTCAGTATAATAATTCACGATTATTATCTCCAGAACATTTACGATACAAGTAAAGATTTTCTAAGAATCTGTAATAAAGAATAGAAGCAATAAATTTTTAAGCTCCACTCGATTCACGAGAAACCCTAATAATTCCTCCTGATTTCCTGATAAATGCACTTTTAAACTCAACTCTCCCATTAGTTCAATACTTGTACAGCTACCGAAGTATGGCAGAAAGGCAGAAATTGGGCTCCGAACTATTCCATTCTGATAATGGTTGCAATAACTTGCGAAACTTTGCACGACAAATTTTTACCTTTCCAAGCTAAATGTGTCCAGAAGCTTATATTTTACGTCGCTACAAGTTTGATTTGTTCTCATAACTAATGTTCGAGTTATGAAGTGAGTACGTTCGTACGTAATTTTACTTTGACAGCCGAATATTGAAATCTCTCTCTCATTTTAAGGAATGAAGCTCTGTTTCTTTGTAAGCACGTTTGTATTTTCTACGATTCGATTTAAGTCACGTAAAGGATCTGTAAGTGACTGTGATCTGAATTTCCAACGCGTTACAAGAATTATAAAGATTTGTATATTTACAGCTTTAAAACAGATTTTTTTTCTTGATTTAGCATTTCATTAAATTGTAAAAAATGTATACAAGTTTATAATAAAAAATATAGTTTTCTGTATTACTCTGTACCTAACTTTAATACTGCTTATTTCCGTAACTTTATATTTTGTAATATAATTTTTCGATGCATTTCACAAAAAAATTGCCTCATAAACATTTGGCCATAGCATAATCCCCTATATCCATTATATATGAAATACTCCTACAAGTATTTCCAGAGATAATCTTTCGACTTTTCCGGAAAACGAATTTAGCTTGCAATAAATTCATCCTGATGTAGTGGCACTTTTGTTACGTGAATTTCGCAACAAATTACGTGCAAATCCTCTAATCCTCCATCTAAAGAGCAGCGAAGAGCTCACAGATAGCATAAATTATGAATTACAAATGTAAATGACTTAATTCTCGCGTAATTTAATAGAGAAATGTTTAAGTGCCTCACTCGGTTTGTCCTTCGATTATTATGGATCTGCTAACAATGAAATGAAGCCCTGTGCTAATATTTTATCCCTCGATGACAAGGAGTTGGGTTAATGAACTTGAATGCCTAAATAGACGCTAATTTTAACTTGACCATTAGTAATCTAAAAACTGACGTTATTTTATATCTGATATGAGCCAAAAATTATGACTGGCTGTATGAATATGCAAAGAGATAAGAAGATAAGTAAGTTAAGAGAAGTTTCATAAGTTTGTTTTTGCTTAAGAAAACTATTAAAGGACATAACAAGGGTCTTGTTGGGTATGGCATGGGTGGCAAAAACAACATCGTCCTTTCACCTACTGTTGTTTTATTTAAATCGGCTGTTCACCACGACCACAATCCTTAGAATACATAAAGGGCCCTTTACAGTTCGTCTCCTGGAATAATATATGATGCTATTTGTAAAGTGGTATGTATTTCATGAGCATCTTGAATTTTCAAGGCCAACAGGATAAAGGCTACCCTTCCGGAGCTTACGGAAATGGTTTGGACATTGTATTGAAGAAACTTCGAATGTGCCATTTGGGTTGAGGACTATATTTAAGTGAAATATCTTTTGATTCAAGGGTCGCGCTCCATTCAAGCTTTACCGAAGCTGGGTTCTAATCTTGCATATAACAGCTCAGTTGTAAATTTACCATATACGGTTTCTATTGCTGTGAGATTAAACAGAAACAAAAGGTTCAATTCTACCTTTTGTTCTATGAGTACTTGATTCAATTGTTAAGATTAATCGAATATTTGCGTATAAAGATTAATTATTTATTGGCTGTAAAGGTATAGACCCTAGATATTCAGAATTAGTGTTGCGATTATTGTAGTGCATACATTGGTAATTACTTGTTAGTCTCAGAGGCACTCAATCATCTCATCTAAGTTAATCCCCTAGTTCATTAATGCTGCAGAGCTCTAGGGAGTAGATCACAATGGCTTAGGCGTTGCTGTATACGAATATACAGGGTGTCCCAAAAAGTAGTGATGAACGGAAGCTGGGAGGTAGAGGACCTAGAGGGCTATCCGAATCACCCCCATGTATGTTATGCGATTTTTCGTATTTTCGGAGTTATGACGTTTTTTACAATTTTTCACCTATCGCCGAGTACGATGATATTTTCACTCATGGTGACGTCAATTATTGCGCTAGATGCTTGATTTTTTTTGTTTTCTAAGCTGAAAGATAGGCCGATTCAGTATGGTAACATTTACTATCGTTAGATCTTTGAATGGAATAA
>CAJQZM010038244.1:54822-78657 GCA_907164665.1 Colias nastes | reverse complement strand
GTTCAATACTACTTATTTCAGAACGCCCTCCCGCGGTTAGTCTACGCAGCAAACTGATTTTTTTACCTGTACCTGTACCTAATATATGTGAAGTAGAAGAAAACAGTCCCCAAAAGTTTAATGCTTATTCTGCGAATTCACCGGCCATTGACCCACGCTTGACTTTCCTAGAAAAAAAATTAAAAGTCTCTCACCGGGACGACCCATACAATTATTTATTTCGTGGTTATGATTATACAGTTTACTTTCATGACAGATTAATGATCACTAGAACTCGTCTCAAGTTTTATTTAAAATTAAAATAGAATCTTTTCTTCTCAGCTTTACACCTCCGAGATTCATTAAAAACGGTGACAGTTTTCAAGATATTTTTTCGCTCTTATATTATTAAAGTAGTTTTTATTGAAAAGTAGGTTTTTGCGTTTTATTTTATGGTTTCAAATTAATTTGTATTTCTGAACATTACCTTGATGTTTCAAAATTTAAATGGATTTATTATGGTGGGTACTTCTATAGCTTGTAGAATCACGAAGACTTGCAGTAGCTGTTTTATATTAATTAATATTATACATATTATAATACTAGTAGTGGAAAAACATCAGGAGTGAATTCCTCCTTCTGACCAAGCCATTTCATCAACTTGAGCTTTACACCCTTATCAAGCCAGAACACGGTTCTCTTATATATCTAAATTATTTCTCTAATCTCTTAAATCAATCCAACATACAAAGAGGATGCGATGATTTTCTCAACATAATATCCAAATTCAAAACAAAAGAGCATCTCACGTTTCAATCGAAAACGTCAATACCGATATAATGCGAATGACAAATTGAGTCTCATTACTGTAAGTCTATTGGCCTGTGCAGACGAGGGATTTTAGTCCCTGGCGGGAAAAAAGTACGCTCCGCGTATAAAAACTCCGCCGCGGATTTACCGCGGACTCAACGCACACGTATTGCAGAGAAAAGTACGCTATGGAAGCGAAAATGAATAGGTTACAACGCGGACTAAAGTCCGCCGTGTACGTTGCTTCGCCTAGTCACCCGTTTTCTTTTCATTTAAGTTCATTTCTTTCGGGGACCTCCGCGTACTTTTATCCGGTCCGCTCCCTGCATGTCCGTTGTTATTCGGGGTAATTTTAGTACTTGGTACTAATAATCCCTTGATTGCGTTACTCGATGCAGTTGTAAGTATTATAATATTTTAGTGGGCAAAAAAGTCCGCGGACTAAAATCCCTCGTCTGCGCAGGCCATATACATGATTCTGCACTATGCAGTGCTTGCAATTAAACCACCTAAATAGCGAAGTCCACAAATGTTATCGCACAGGAATGCATTGCTCGTATTCGAACAATGTACTCATTGTAAATTGGAACATATATATTTAGTCATTTATTGCGACGTGACTTCCAAATGATTTGTATAGTGCTGTGTAAAGGTTCGGAAAGTTGCTAGTGATGGTGTAGTTTTGGAGTTTGTATCTACGTTTGTACGAATAATGTTGTCTTTATACCGAGTATCTATCTCTGTTTATTAAAATATTATGCAAACAGCAACACAAAGAAAACACAAATCATTGTGCCAAAATAATGTTAGATGCAGGAAAAATTCATTATAGCTGTTATATTCACATTCAAACTCAAACTCAAACATTTATTTATTCAATAAGACTTCTTCTAGAAGCACTTTTGAAACGTCATTACATATTTTTAACATTTACCACCGATTCGGAAAGCAGTATCTACGGAGAAGAACCGGCAAGAAACTCCATAGTTGCTCTTTTTAACCCCCCATTGGTGACGTGAATTTGACTTAAACCGTTGGTGACCCCGGTCTCACGCACCGGGGTTTTTGACTACGAGTTTTTCTGTAATTTGCGGTTCATGCTACTTTTCATTGGGATAGATATAAAATTTGATCTTTCGAAATTAGGCAGCTACTCGAAACCACAGTGTAATTCGATAAACGGTGACAAAAATATTTGGGTTTCTTTAACTGCCCGGTCTCACAGACATATAATAGGTCACCAATGGCGGGTTAATCATGTCAGTTTTACAATTTAATTTTACAAAATACATATGTAACATCATATATTATTATAGTAATATGGCAAAGTACTGTCCTGTGGTTTTTACGCGACAACCCTCCATGGGTTTTTATCGTCCATATATTTCTTAATACTCTCTCTCTGACATTATGAAATTGTTCGTGTTGAAGATATATCGATTGTAATAGTACTAAAAGCACATTACACAATATTATACTTATGTATTAATAACAAATAACCATACATAATCAAATAGTCATCGATATGCGATTCGAGCGACAAATTCTCGAATACAATACAAACCGATCAAGTCTAAATTATTAATTAGGCTGATAGTAATTAATTAGGCTGTTTACGCACATTACTCAACTTCGCTTATTGTTTCCATCGCTTTGTTATGAACACCGATGTAGTTAACAGTTTGGTTACTGATTAAGTTATTCTATTGATGTTCATTTGTGTGGTAATCGAGGTTTGTATTGTTTGCTTCATTCAAGATATGTACATTTGTGATAAAGGACAATGACTCTTATCGCTTATATATTCGTTATACCTGAGCAAAGGTCAAATAAATATTACTAGAGAGAGAGTAAACTATGTGACTTATCAAAAGTTTTTCAATATTGTGTCTTGTAGTATGTAAATAATAATATGTTATCATCGTTGCAAGATGGTAGGAAAGTGTATTTAACTTTAGCGAGATGTAAAATATTTTTACCAGTGAAAGTGTAAAAGCCGTAGGTGTTTTATGAATAAGTACCCTTTATTGATTGTCTATTATTATACACACCTTGACTTTGACATCTAAAGTATTGAGACAGACAGACATAAAGAGTATGTATAACCAGCAGGTAGGTACTATTACATACATACTACATGCTCATAGAGTGATATAAAACGAATATATTAAAAAGTTGTTTGTTTACTGTCTTATAAATCAATAACTTTATTTTATTAAGGGCCGATTTTTCAATGCTTGGTTAAAACTTATTCGTCGAATAATGTATAAAACAACCATTTTAAAAACGTATTCTAATTGTCCGTATTTGACAGTTTACGTAATATTTTAATACTATCGTGTAATACTTTATTGGACGGATAAGTTTTATTTAACCAAGCATTGAAAAATCGGCCCTAAATCTTATTGCATTTTACACTCAAAATTTGACATTGCAAGTCGTCCTAACAACATGAACCTTTGAATAAAACATTTGTATGTAACCCCTAAAGTGGATGTAGCGAAGCTTTTATAAACACATAATTTTTGTATGCAAGGAAAGTTCATTCATGGACGTTATTTTGTACTATCCCAGTGGACTCAACAAAATTATTTCCAGTATATGAAATAGCGGTGAAAGTTATTAAAACTTTATCCCGTTTTGAATTGCATTAAGTTGTGGTCAATTTGGTGTTGTTGTTAATGTGGTTTTATTTTTATAACACAAAAGTATTATTTAGGGCTAATTTTTCAATCCTTGGTTAAAACTTATTCGTCGAATCACGTACAAAACTACCATTTCAAAATGTATTCTTATTGCCCGCAATTGACAGTTTACAGGTGACATTTTAATATTATCGTGTAATACTTTATTGGACGGATAAATTTTAACCAGGGATTGAAAAATCGGCCCTTAATCATAGCGTATATAATAATAAGATGAGAGATTTAACATCTTGTTTGTTAACTCAAAAATTGTTGAATCGCTTTTACCATTTGAATGCTGCCTTGTTAAATATACACGCTTTTATTAGTTTAACCGATAGCAATCTACTCCTTTAAACTCAATTTTGACTCACTATAAACGGATAAATTTAATTCACACTTTAAACACTTATCATGGATTACAATAGTACAATAATTTCATTATTCATTCGTAGAGAGAACAATAATTTCATGAGTTTATTCGTTTTTTTTTAAACTATTTTTGTTATTATATCTCGAGTCAAGCGTAGCATAAAGCGCAAATAGTAGATGCTTGTCTAGACAAGCGGTTACTACGTAATAATTTGGGAATATGAACATCCATCTGTTTACCTAAATATATATCCAAATACTCTCTCTAGTTCCCGCGAAGTGTTTCTCAGCAGTGTTTAAGTCAGTTCCTAGAAAACTTACTAGTGAGCTTGTGTGTTTAATTTCATGATGTGTTTATTAGTTAAACTTCGTAATCCTCAAAGTCTGTAATGAGTGTTAAAAATTTTTCTCATTATCTTCTTATTAAATGTATTTTGTGTATAAAATTTGAATGAATTGTAATGAATTTAATTGGACTAAAATATTTAAGCACTTTGACATTTAAAATATTATTATATTAAAATTTAAAATTATTATTATATAAAAAATTAGTTTAAATTTATATACTATTTTTCAGCAAATTGACATATTATTGAATTTAATTTAATGTAATGTTGTATTTTCCTGTTATTGAAGGTGCAGTAGACCATATTGTATTCAATTGTAAGCTATGTAAAATAATATAGACTGTATCCTTTGTTGGAAAATCATAAATATAAATAAATAAATAAATAAATAAATAATGAAGTGGCTAACAGTGTAAATATATACTTAAAGCACAGAGTACATAGTCACTAAAGAACGAAAGAAAATAAAACAGTTGTTAGGTGTTCTATATAATATTATAACACAAATATTGACCTTGCTAACCCTAAAGTTTTGATTGTATCCCCTATCTGGGTGCTTTAAATGATATTCAGGAATAATGTAACAATCTGCTGATTGTTTATAAGCATTTGAGTTTAGTTACACATTCATAAACCTGAATCATTGATACATTAGTAAGTAATATATTAGTAGCTATGTATTACCTAGCTATGTTAACACGCCAATCCAAAATAAACAAAACAACATCATAAACGTACCTACCTTTCCAAATCTTCCATTTCAATATGAAACGTAAACTTTAAAGAAGTCCAAGTCCATCAGCTAAGACATAGTAAATTCATACCCAATTTACATAACCCGCTCATATTATGTTCCCGTCACTTGCGATGAGATTACCAACTGTCAGGTGTCCACTGCGAGCTCTAATTTACCTAACAGACTTAACTCTATATAGATGCAAGAGCTATCTATGTATGAACTAATATAAGATGGAAGTTATCTTCTTGTGTTCGATGTCTATTTTCTGTTAATATTTTAAGTATCTTCAAATATTCTTAGTTTATATGAAAAGCTTTGAGATGACTATTATGCTACATATTTTGTCCAAGGAAATTTTATACATAAAAAAAGATCTAAGTATACAAAAGTTGCTATTTTTGCGAGATTGTTCCCTATAATCTCTCATAAACTATACATAACATAACTTACTTCATGCTTGGTACTGGTTGCTTGCTATTTAGCAATAAAGCCGCCAATTGCTTCTGATATCCTCGTATTGTAAAATTAAAAATTGTGTGCAATAAAGAATATATATGTATCTATAACTATAAACAATTTATTCCTCAAGAACTCATAGTTTGGTTTTGTAGACGCCCATACTATCTACCATAAACATACTCTATTTGCTTACCATTACCATCCATGTATCCGCAATGAGGAACTAAACTTCTACTGCTTATAGAAAACATACTATTCAGTAATGCAATTGATTTCAATCTGGTGCAGATCATTTATTTTTCATTCCTTCATACACGAATGGTCTCTCAGTAAGCATCGTTTAACGTATTGCACGCTTGGAAAACCTTAAATGGAGTTCTCTGGTGTGTATTTATACTTTAGCAGGTGCAAATTAGATGTATTAAATTGCAAAGCTGCGGACTGCGGCTGGCTGATTCGCTTGCGTCGTAAATATGTCTTTTTAACGAACCGGAGTAGATTTCTAGACGTAATTATGGTGGTGAATTTAATTATGTTTTGGTGTACCGATAGTGTAAAATAAAACAAAGTTTTGTGAAAAATCCAAACCACTTTCAATGAGTTGTGAAATGCAAAATATACGAAAAACCTTCGTTATATTCAATGACATTTTAATAATTAACGTCGATTATAATACACCAACTGTGAAGTCTATAACGATAAAACATATACACAATAAAACAAATGCTACTAATGTAGCCTTAAATAAGTTTAACACAAGTATAATAACACAATTTTCAAATAATAAAGTCCCATATACTCCAATAAAACGGAACTATGATTATCATTGTAACAGATTTCCCATCACCAAAGACATGTTCGTTATCCAACTATAACGAGGCAAGAATTACAGCTATTAAAACGTCTAAACCATACCCCATTTTATTTTTCAATTAAAACCTGAAAGGTTAAAACAAAGGCGTCGAGAGAACAAAAGCACGAATGCAAGCTTTGGCCGCGGTTTCATAATTTCCTTATTTGCAGATGTCGGCAATTTTAATTTTTTTATTTCCATCACGACAAAGCGGCGGGTTTCGCTTGACGTTATTTACATTAAAATATAAAGAGGATTCTTTACATTATGTTATTATGTTGTGGTATAAAATGACCGAGCTTTGTGTTTTTTGTGTTGTTAAGTGAATGTACAGACGAGGCAACAAGGTAAGAGTTTTGTATTAGATTGGCATTTAGGTTATGCATTTTTAATTCCACTGCTTTCTTTAGTTATTTTAAAAATCAATCTTCATTCATAGACAATTCAATGGCATAATCGAACCAAATAATAAGCGCTCTAAAACGCGTTCCACAATCAAAATTTCGCTTCAAAATCGCGAATCTACTCTAGATACACATCATTCTATATATAAGTAGAATAAATCCACTCTGGCCTATCTCGCAAACTATCTGCCAATACCAAAATGGACCGGCCAAATACGACAACGGATGAAATTGAATTTGTACTGTGGCAACGATGGAGCTCGGCGTCTCTCGGGACACCTCGGGTACTCCCGGCTCGTAATTCAAACCATTTAACCGAATAAACTTGGAAAATGCTTCTAAAATATTTTTAAGACCATCTATTTCGTTAACGCGTGCTTGGTTCATGAGTCCAACTGGAGCATTGGAATCTTTTAGATTTTACTTTACTGCGAAATTGTACCAAAAATAAAATATTATTCAAAAAATCTAAATTGTACGCAATGTATAGGAGCGATATTCTATTTTCACAGGCGCAGGGGCTAAAAATCGTTTAAAAGCTAAATTAAACTCTTTCAACTGAACGTTGAAAATTTCGTAGCTAGTTTTATATTTTCATCATATTCACACGTTTTATACTTATGTATTGATTCATTTTATTCGAAATGTAATTTGTAAAAAAAAAAAAAAACTAAACTGAGTTTAGTTATCAGCTCTTTTGATCCCCGATTATTAGCGAATAAACAACTCGAACTACAAATTACGAACTACAATTCACGCATTGAATCGCACAATGCATCCGAGCGTACATTGTTATTGCCATATTCAATGTTCTGGTAATAAAAAGCAGGTGCGTGACCACAACGTCACAATATCAATGTTTGCGGAGGCTGTACAGGCGTTTTTGCACACTACTGTTTACACGACAGAACATATGCTGCGAAATAAATCCAGCCACAATTCAAACCGACGCGACTCGACAGGGAAATATAGGGTGATTTAAAATAAAACCTGGTTCCCGCTGATTTACGTAGCTCGCTGCGATACGCCGTCCGAAAACTTTGAGTTCACGAGTCATAGTTTGCTTCTGTTTGGCTTGGAATGTTTTCAAATTGTTCTGACAATGTTTCAGAAAAGTGGAGCGTAGTGCGTCAATCTGTTGTATTAAAGGCAAGGGCATTTTATATAACACAATGGAAAGAATAATACAGTCATAGAATATGACGGCACATCCTGGAGCTTTGTGTGTTACTAGATAGATGTTACTAGATAGGTTTTTAGAGATGTGTTTGGTTATTGCAGTACATATTTTAAACTGCCGGGAAACTAGCAAACACACAATTATTTTGCTATTGATAAAGACATTATATAGAAAAAGCTAATACTATAAAGATAATATTATTATAGAAAAAGTACGTGATTACCCTATACATTAAACACCATGTTATACGCTTCTATTGACAATGGTATTCGTCAAAACCTTGTCGAACACTAGTGAAATTAGTCTCTGACTACGCCTTATAATAGAGTTTCCCAATTACAAGTGAGGTAACTCTAACAGATAGCTTCACAAAGAACAATGGAACGTCCGTCCATTTGTCTCAAGGTACCGTTTCTGAGACACATTCGCTTGGTTATTTAGAGCACGTGTCTGGGCAAATACGATGTTATCAAGATTAAAATCCGTTTAAACGGGAACTATTAAAATTTTATGTATGCTCAATGAAGCCTCCGACATTTTTGGAAGCAATTAAATTTAATTTAAAACGTTATTTGGTGAAGTCCTATCCCAATTTAGTGGATATCTAATTGATGAATTTTTGTAGGTCTAGGCAGTATCTAGTAAAGTAGTATATGATCCGTAAACGAATCGTTCATTTACGGATAGTACCTATATATCATTTTTATGAATAACCGTTGCCCTGTATTTTGTGTTCAAGTCACCCATATCTAAATAATTTAATCTATAAAATACAGTTACGATTAAAATTACTTCCAAGTGCAATTTCTTCGATATAATATAATAGTAAATGAACGAGATAAATTGCAAAATGTCGATTGAATAAGCAATGAGAATTTAATCGTCTTAGTGAACGGAATAAACTATTTCCCGTATTTCTCAACAATTAATAGCTCTGTAGAAGTAAGCTGGATAGCAATTAGATGCAATTTATAAAAACGCTTCTCAAAGGCGTTTTGAAATGCAGGTACCGCGCTAGTTGGATTAGCGCTTTGTGAATAGTTCAGTTATAAGGGACTCAAATACGTATAGATGATCGATGTATTGTAGCTTTGAATATTTTAAAAGTATTAGAGGATTGCTATGTTTTTATTTATTGTTTATGTAATATTCGGAAAAGTATAGAATAGGGCGCCTGATGGTAAGCGCCCTTGAACATTTGCAGAGGCGTAGGGTCTTTTGCGGACCTTTGCGTAAGGATTGGAAGGAAAATGTTACGGGCCTCCGTAGTATTCAATGGTATAAATATATCGATGGTATGTTTACTTTGTAGAGCCAAAGTAAAGCAAAATAAATTAGTAATTATTAAGGATTAAGCAAGTAATCAAATTCATATGAAACAAACCTATTTTAATATAAAATGTATTCGAATACAAATATTCATATAAATGCCTAAACCACAGAATAAATTTGGTTTGCTATAAATTTCTGATGTTGAAAATCAAATTAACAAATCATTATAATAATTGAATAGAATATTTCAATGAATGTTTGAGAAATTTTATGCACAAGCAAATACTGCAATATATTTTTATATGGGTAGGTACATAATATTATATTGACTAATCCGAGACGTGTCGATTAAACTAGCAAAATCATCTTTTGAATCTTCTTGTTATTTTTAATTTAACAATTAAAATAAATAGTTACCTAATAATTAATATTTAATACTTAAACACAGCTGTAAATTACGCCCTAAAGTACCAACTTTTACCAAAAAATAAAATATAAGAAAAAGTATATTTACACATGATATTATATGAAAATAACATAAAAACCAATGAGAGTTGCGAAAGCTCCAAACCGAATGACCCAATGTACAACTAGAGATCTCACTAGATCCTCACATTACGATGGGTTTGTCCGGAAATTGAATCTCTCCCGAGAGGGTACAAGCCTATTGGGATGTTCCAATGATCTTATTTACTATTGTTTTGTCGTGAATTATTAATTAAAGATACGATTAATGGATGGGTGAGATACTTTTTGAGTTGCAAATATAAACTTTAACAGGTATGCAACT
Source organism: Colias nastes (assembly GCA_907164665.1). NCBI lineage: Eukaryota > Metazoa > Arthropoda > Insecta > Lepidoptera > Pieridae > Colias > Colias nastes. Next base: position 68,768 of record CAJQZM010038244.1, on the reverse strand, counting down.
ATACTATACGGCATGAAATATTATATAGTACTAGCTTTCTGTCCGCGGCTTCGCCCGCCCGCATAGTTCCCGTTCCCGTAGGATTTTTGGGATAAAACCTATCCTATGTGTTAACCCAAGTTACCCTTTATATGTATGCTAAATTTCATTGTAATCGGTTCAGTAGTATTTGCGTGAAAGAGTAACAAACACACACATACACATCCTCACAAACTTTCGCATTTATAATATTAGTAGGATATTGTATTCAGATAAAATACGAACCTAACTGTTCGCTGAGGTGAGGTGTAATAATCATTAAAATTTCAAAAGTATTTCAGCTATAAAATAAGCATAAACTCTTAAATTTATAGGAGCCCAAATTCAACGCATAAATTTAACATTAATTTAATTGTACCTTTTCAAGCTAGAGGCCATAGGGATCGCTAGATGAATGAGATATTCGTTAATTTTATGTTACGACTTTATCAAAAAGCATTGAATTATTTCGTCGATGCAAGTTTGGGTGGAATAAAACAGGCGGTTTATTAGTCCCAAGCTTGTAATAAAAGTCCGTTCATTGAAGATAGTACAGGGCTATCGACTTCTAATATTTTGAGCACTTTATTTATATTAGCTACCGACGCTTAATAATTAATATCATCATCGTTTGATCGTGGTTGTTTTTTCTTGTTCAATGCTATTTTATTTTATCTTTCTTATGCTTTGCACGCATTATCTTGTATTGAATATAAATATTATGTTAAGTGGACATCGACGATGTTGAATCTGTATCATACATGTCTTTAGAAACATGAAATTTCGCTGGTGCAAAAGTAGCAAGTGAATAATACATTCCCAACCTTTCTATCGTTTAAAATTTCAAAGTACAATGCATCGCACATTTTAAATGAGCGTTGCAGCGAAACGGACTTAGAATAAAATAAAAGCAAGAGTGCTAGCCCTAAATGTTTTGGAGAATGGCTAAGCCGAATTAAAGCCGTATTTATAGCGGTCCACGCATCGATTCCCATGATGATAACGTGTAATTCGATTGTTTTGGCCAATAGAAGTGTAGTCGAATGGCCATAACAGTTAGCACGAAATATGGGCCCGTTAGACAACTCATCGCATACCTTTTATTACCACGGGATACCGTTAGAGGATCCACTAGAAACAAATGAATGGGAGTGTAACCTTTTCGGATGAACGATAGTTAAATGTAGCGAGTTGTGTGTAAATTATCTATTAGTGTTGCCCAAATTCAGTCTTGGTCTTGCAGTCTTGGTCTTGTTCTTGCGTTTTTGCAAGACCAAGACCAAGAACAAGACCGCGTATTTTTAGCAAGACCAAGACCAAGACTGACCGTGCAAGACTTGAGCAAGAACAAGACATAGCCTGCAAGACTCTTGCGTCTTGCAGCTAGGACTTAGCGCTATTTCACTGAGTAGTTAGGTGTAACAGTTCGGTGTATAGGTAGGTACGCTTAGGAATTCTATGAGACGCAAAAAACTGTATCAAAGAATATGAAAAACTGGACCTATGCGCATTACGACTAATACCATAAACATAACGAATACAAAAATATCTATTAAAATCAAACTGAGTGCATGCATAGTTATGTTTTAACCACATTTCTACTCATGTGGTTTTAACCATCGGCACTTTGATAATGCGGCATCAAAGGTTTTCTACTTACTTCTCAAAGAAATTTGCCGCTTTTCGGAAGTACATGGTTATGATACACGCGCCGGCGGCTTCTTTTGAAATCTAAAACAATCGTTGCCGCCACGCCGAAATCATAACATTTGACACTATTTGATTGCCGCCATAGGGCGTAGGTATACTCATGCAAAATAATTTCGAATTTTTTTAAGAGTACCTACAGGTGTTCCAAAGAATAAATAAGTTTCAGAGTGCTTAGAATGAAAATGAATACATTATACTGATCACGCAATGACGCAAGTATCTTTACTATGGCTATGTTAATTCAAGCTCACAATGTTCCAATTCTAATACGTTTTTCTAAGATTTAAAGTAAACTTTAATAAATAGTAATAGACTAATAGGTAATTGCAAGACTTGCAAGACTCTTGCTGCAAGACCAAGACCAAGACCAAGACTGGGAGCGCAAGACCAAGACCAAGACCAAGACCAGGTGTATTGGCGCAAGACCAAGACCAAGACTGGCTAAGTCTCGTCTTGTTCTTGCATTTGGGCAACACTATTATCTATTGTGTTCAATGTATGACATCAGCTATGTGGTCTGTGTGCTTTGAATTTTCTGTTAGTGGCTGTCGATTGGCTATTTGGATGTTCTAGTAATTAACATGTTGGATTTGATACAAAGATTCAAGGTATGAGTTGAATTATTGGAAACAGGGAATGCATTTACACCATTTACACCCTATTTTACATGCATACTGCCCACTCGGTAACTATGTTGCTATCTATCTAGATTAGCTATTTATTAGCGTCGTTGTTACAAGATAAGTAACACTATGAAATATTAAATAACAATTAAAACTATATTGAATTTGATATTTTTGGTTTTATGGCATTCAAATGCTTTATAAAACTATATTATCAAAACAAATGCGAGCCAAAGTCATACCACATAATTACATCGTTAGCTGTTTTAAATCCTTTCACAAAAATCCTTTGCACCCTTGGGGTTAAACTCACAATTGGAGCACAGACGATTTAATTGAGACAATGTCAACGCAATTATTCTTTTAATGGCTGGTAATTTACATTTAATTGGCTTTTCGTTGTTGTTCTCAGCTTGCAATTTATCAATGTTCAATATTAAAGGGTGAGTGACACTGTAGTAGGCTTATAAGGGATTAATTAGAATATTGTCCAAGGGGTTTCGGAGTATATTGTAACAGAGTTTATTAACGTCTTTCTAGAATCTAAATTAAATCAATAGATACTATATTTAGTCCTGCATGTTAAGTTTAGATTACCTATTTATTTTGTGTGCGATATTTTTAGAATTAAACACTCGACTAAAACTATCCTCAATGTCTATCAAAATTGGTCAATCAAAGATATCAGAATTCAGAAGTGCCTTGCCTAATGGAATTTTTCGAAATGGTAAATTGTTAAACTATGATAAGACGATTCAAAAGTGATTCTAGAAGGAGTATACTTAATAAATTAATAAATGTTTGAGTTTCAGTAACGAGTTTAATTGCAATTAAATTCCACTTTATTTGACGAGTCCCGTTATTACATGGTAAAACAAAAAGTTAATTATCGCATTCGTACCCTTCAAATGCACATAATACTACAAGTTCACAACATTTCACCGCGTTACATCCTCTGTGGGCTCTTTTAATTACTCTTTGGCCCATGTGTCATAAATTCTAATGAACTGCGTCCCTGCGGTACCGGGCAAATTGCATTTTAGAATTTAACCTAAACTACCCGCATCATGAACGATCGAAAATTTACATTTTTGATAACATATTTCGTTCTTTGTTTACCTTTATTTATGTATGTGGTCGTAACCGGCCTGAATATTTTATTTTGATATTTTATTCAAGATTGTTGCTAAAAATAAGTAATTGTACTTTCACCTAATCCACATGTTTTAGAATTATTTATGGAAGTAAATTATTAATGAGCAAGGATTGCATGAGCTGAGAAAAGTAAAACGTTTTGAGCTGTCTTTCTTTTCGGCTTGTGAAGAGGTTCATGAAATATCTGTTCCAACGATTAAACTATAATTACATACATATTATGATTTATCTTGAATAAGAAGAAAGAGTTGGTTCACAGATACTACACTCACAATCTGCAAATCATAAAGTGTCATGCATGCCGCGAATACTTTGCGAAAACAAATTAAACAAACAATGTATGGAAACAAATTCCAACCATACTGTAGTTTATAATATCTTTGCTTAACGCAGAGAACTAACCAAGTCGTTATTCCTGAAACCTTATTAAGATTGAAACCAAGTTATTGTAATTCATTATTGACACTATTCAATACCTATGTATCCGTTTTCTGTAGCATGTACTAAATAATTAAAGTTAATTATTAAAACAAAATACAGATATATTTATTATCCATCTAAGCTGTTATAGCCGAGGAACCTAAGGGTCTGTACCCACACGTAATTAAGTGCTTTTTACGGGCGGTCGTTGAGCCATTTTTATTACCGAACGTTTAAATAATTTTATGAGATTGCGTAAGCGAAATTACCCTACTTTCTTTTTTAAAACAAGCCCGCTGCGTTTGATTTCACGCTCGTGGTTTTTGATATCGATCGAAATTTAGAACTGTTATTAGTTTTATGGATTGAGAATCAAGCTGAATAATATTAGGTTGAACTAATTAACATAAGACTTCAGGGCCTTAAAAGAATAATGTGTATGTTTACATATAATTTCAAATCTAAACTGCTAACTTATGATGAGGGAAGATGGCAAAATAATAATATCCAACACAATTTAATTGCCCTTTTAACTTTAAAAAAATAGCATCTTGAAAATGTTTCATAATAATAATTTAGTAGGTACACAATAAAAGCGTGTATAAAATAAAACAGATTTAAGTATGTGATTAAATCGTGAGTCTTGTTTAAATTAATTGGAGACATCGTTAACGCCTCATTCTATCAACACTCATAATTAATAGACAATATAATGACGTCATTCAATACGTTTCTCGTAATTCATATAATCCATACTATATATATTATATATATAATATTATAAATGCGAAAGTAACTCTGTCTGTCTGTCTGTTACTCAATCACGCCTTAACTACTGAACCAATTTGCATGAAATTTGGTATAGAGATATTTTGATACCCGAGAAAGGACATAGGCTACTTTTTACCCCGGGACTATAGGTTTTATCCCGGAAATCCCACGGGAACGGGAACTATGCGGGTTTTTCTTTGACTGCGCGGACGAAGCCGCGGGTGGAAAGCTAGTGTTTAAATAAAAATATATTTTTAATTGGCAAATATTACTCGGATTCAGGAATTAATTTTTATGAACTGAATTTTAATTTTAAACTGTGATTATTGAATAGAATATTTTTACATAATGGATGTACCAATGCAGTTTTTTATTCAGAAAATAATAAATGTAAAATCACGCTATTTTTATTTAACAACGATTCAAAAATATTATCAGTAGAATTTCTAACATAATTTTTCAGTAACATCCAATTTCAACAATCCCTAATCACAATATTATAAAAATAACAAACCGAACGTATTTAATACATTTAAGAAAATTTATTACACTTCAGACACATAGAAATAATAATCCGTGTAAATATATAGCCGCGTTGCACGAGGCCGAAGGAAAATTGGAAAGAAAAGGGTCGCTAGAAATATTTCAATATGCCATTCACATTTTTTACGATGGTAATGCGAGCCGCCTTACGATTGTGTGGAACCACAATATTGGACTATTCCATCGTGTTTTTCTTCCCCTTTTAGTTTATGGCCAGATTGAATGGTTCACCCCAAATTCTGTAGGTGGTGTTAAATTCAAATACATGCAGTTCAAACTCGATCTTCATAGTTTGTCCCTTCGTATATTTATCAGTCTCTGGTCCTGAGTAGAATTTGATACTTTTTTGGGATTGCTTAGAATATGGTAGGTATCGTTGTAGTGTAATTTTAAATTTGAAAGAATGAAGCAATTAATAACTACAGATTTGATTGAAATTGTTCGAATGTTGCATTACCAATTTGTTAAGTGAAAAACATGTTAGTAATTTATATTAAAAAATCGTAGTCTGTTGCATTTTTTATTTAGTTCAGTTTTATATTAGAGTAGTCCTGATCGTTTTCAAGCATTATAAAAACATTTATTCGGTATATATGTATCCTTGGCGCGTTTATATATTTTCTGATTCCCAATTACGTATCAATTGCAATGGATAAATACAACCCGCATACAGAAAAGATCCCGCCATCATGTTATTTAATTTATTGAAACGTTTCTTACCCATTCTGTTTTATACAACAGACGCTCATAGCGCGTGTAGATGTTTTCCCTATTTAATAAATAATATAACGGTTTTGTTTGCCTTTGAGTTTGAGCATTTATAAATAGAACGTCTAACAATTTTACTTCCTTTTTCTGAGAAGTCGAACAAAGTTTGTAAACATATTTTGCCTATAAATAAGGTAATTATATTAAACATTTTATTTTTATGAATATTTCATATCGAAATTTATTTGCGTTTCAAGGACCTTTTCCTTCCAATGCCGTAAATGAGATCAAATAATACAGTACGAAGAAAATATGGCAAATCGGTTTTCACGCAAAATACGCAGAGCTATTATAAATATATTTCAGGTAATTACAAGAAAACACCTTAAGGGCTCGATGAAATCGCTAAAAGCGTAACTGCCACTTTCATTCATCGAAAAAAGAGCTTTAAGACTTGACGATAAGGTTTTTATTTGTATACTTCTAGATAAGCAATCAACGCTTCTTGTCTCGTAAAGGCGACGACTGCTCGGCCGAGATATAAACGTTTAATGGCAGGCTGTGGCAAAAACGGCCGCCAGTGCAACCGAGATTATAATATTGAAGTTTCAATTGTGCACAAGTTTGTACAATTTGCTGTTTTGCACTATCACATTATAGCGTTTAAGTCCCGGTTATGACGTATTATTTTGCATAGTTTTAGGAGTGTGATTTAGTATTGTACAAATTTAGTTTTGGGCAAGATTTCAGCAAATGTATCTAAAACAATGTATAATGAGAAATGAAAGAATAAATTTAGGATTCGCAAATACATTTACTCACGCATAAATATCTTCACCAATTGAATGATTAATTTTTAAGCTCAAAAACGACTTGAATAGTCAGGTATTATATTATAATATAGATAACTAGCTGTGCTCCGCGATTTTACCGCAGTGCTCCGCTCCTTTTGGTCTTGGCCTTCCTTGATAAATGGGCTATCTAACACCTAAATAATTTTTCAAATCGGACTAAATCATTCCCGAGATTAGCGCGTTCAAATAAACAAACAAACTCTTCAGCTTTATAATATTATTATAGTATATAGATACCTGACTACTGTATAATATATAGATATTACCTAGCAACTCATCAGCACCAAAGTATTCAGCATTTTATCAGTACCAAAACTTGTTACATTACCGCGAGTCTCCCACGTACGAAGTTTGACAAATTAGTTCATGTTCCACCACAAACTCGAGGCACAAAGAAGTTGCATGCAGTATCGGAACTTGGTTGCAATAAAACTGTTATTTGGGTTAATTTTATTCTGATATAGGTTCATGAATACGAAGCGTTAGGATGTTAAAAGTTGCAGGAAACTTGTCAAGTAAGTTGCATCCTTTGGCGCGTTTTGATTGAGAAATGTGTATAGATATAGGTACGTATTTTATTGCTAATCTTATGGTGAAATTTATAGGGTAAGGTTAGAATTTAGAGGTAGATTTTCTGTAGAAAATGCTGAGTCTCATAGGAAGAATGAAGGTTGCCTGCTCCTTCACGAATTAAATTAGTCAAGCAGATTTGAAATTTATATTCCTGGTTCTCTACAAATGTGACCTATACAATTCGTTTTTTATTTATTATAAAGAGAGGTAAAAATCTGTTTGGTAATAAGTAAGAGTAGTAGAGAACTGCTAGGAAAAAAAAATGCATGTCCTTTTACGAACATAAAATAAAGAAAAAAGCAAAATCACGCACGAAACAAGAATAATAAAGAGAAAAATTAACATCGTCACATAATGACGACACAGAGGCCCAATGTAATTAAATGTTAATATTTGCCATCAGCGACTTAATGGAAATTTTGTTCCTTACATTTACAATGTCTTTGGTAACGTTTGAAGCTTTTGATCCCATCTTGTCTCATTTTAATGTCTGTATTACGTTCCATTCGGAACTAGCTTTCATTTATGGTATCCATTTCTGAATTTGAACTGATTTATGTTATTTAGACTGACTGTTTGATTGAGATTTAAATCGCGGTACCCTTTATTTAAATATGCTTTGGTTCAAAGTACTCGGAAATAGGTGGTCTTTAGCTACGAATCTACGCTAAATATAACTTTGATAGTTGATAAAATAAATGGTTGAGAACCAATTGATGTGTGTTTGGAGTCTTAGTAATTTTGCCTTTAAAATACCATGCACAGCCTTAAACATAAAAAATTAAAGTTTTCGTTTTAATTAGTAGCGTATTGTTATCCTCCATACACAACTCGAAAACAATACAATATTATATTCGTATTGTATAGCTTTCTAACATTAATTATAAATTGTCAATACTAATTGTCTTTGCTAGAATTAAACAATCTAGATCGCCCAGTTAAAATAATATTCTGATTCGAAATTCCGATATTAAGCCATGAACAGTTTGGATTAGATTAAATTATTTTATTTAAATGAATCGTATTCAAATATCAAACGTCAATATTATTTGTCATTTGTACAAAATATGGTTTCGACATGATTAGTTTCATGTTTATAAATAGTACTCCATTATTTCATGCAAATAACGCGCTCATTATATCCACAATGGAATATTGGCAAACGATTTTATATTGGCTTATGAATGCGTTAGTTTGTCCTCGATTTTGTTCATGTATTATGCCTCCTCTACACTACTCGCGAAGTTCCTCGGCGAAGTACTCGGCCGAAGTTGACTGAAGTCCGCGATGCTACACTACACACTCGTTCAACTTCGCGAGGAGCGCATGCGTTCATATTCAGAACGCACTTCGGGTAACTTCGTGCCTTTTGACTCGGGCGCAAAAACCGACAACAAACGGAAGTCGGCCGAGGTGAGGTAAAGTTGGACGAAGTAAGCCGAACTGTCTCTCTACATTATTCTATTCATCTAACCTCGTTCAACTTCGCGAGTAGTGTGGAGGAGGCATTAGAAAAAATGTAGTGTTAACTCTCTCATAACTGTGTCACACCCCGGACACTCCATACAAAATTATCGTTTTGACAGTCACACTGTAGAGACTGCAAATGTGTGTGTTAACGCTTTATGGTTGGCACATTTGTGACTAGCGTAAAAAAAAATTCGCGTTTTTCTGATGAAATACATCCGTAAACAGCACAATATCTAACCATTTTCTACGAAAAACGATAATCACAAATCCAAAATAATAAAATTACTTTAAGTCAATTTGATTAATGTTGTCAATCTTCGTTGCGTATCGTCCTTGCAGAAAAATGCGGACCATTTTTAGGCTGATCGTGCGGGGTGAGGTAAGTGTTTAATTTTGGCGGGAGGCGGAGAGTGTCCGTTCTGTAGCGTTTAGCTACTATTATGTATTCTGTGACTGTGTATAGACACACACACAAGTAAATACATACGCTTGTCAAACAGTGGCTGTTGTCAATTAAGGGAAGAATAAATGAGCAAAAAGCTTCTGTGTTTAGGATAGTGCGATTAATTAATTAATGTTGAACCATTTATAACTTGAATAACGATTCCAATTATAGTTTAAGAATTGTTAATGTTTGAACATTTTATCATGATGATCAGAAAAGTATGAACAATCACAGGTATAATTTATTTGCCTTAGGTCTAAATAAATATCCTATATAAGTATGCAACGAAACGCGAAATACTATACTTTTAAAAATCAAAGCATTGCATAGGAACTGAATCATCATACAATCAGTTCCCAGCACTGTTCAAACAATTAGTTATATTATAACAAGCTGACCATTGGCCATGTTTCACTGGCGTGTACAGATAAAACCGAGTAATGTACAATTAGTGCCTGTGCCATAGGCATCCGAACATTAGCAGTTAAATAGTACATGCGTTTTGTTACAAAGTACCCTTGAATGTGCTTAAATTTGCGGCCACGATAAAGTAAAACGTATTACTCATTTTAACTGTTATTTAGTTTGAAGTATGTGTTTTTATATTTTCTACTCTTTTGGTAAGAAAATCTGCATAAATGTCATGATAATTAGGTCTGCGATATTCCAGACTAGTCTTGTGTATCGACCATTTGCATTGGTATAAACACGTTTCATTGCTTTAAGCTAATCTTTGATAGATAAATTAATCTTTATATGAATGTAATGAACATTGTAGAGTTATTTGATTAAATACAAGCAATGTCTGTTATCTAGTAGGTACTTATTAATTTACTAGGTAAAATGTATAACGTTTTATACGTAGGATTTTTTCAATGAACCCTGTGCGATCTCCTTATCCAATTTACCAATTATTAAATACACCATCGCGTACTATATATTAATCGCATAAAAACAAAATAATGAAATATAACGGCACCATGTCATAATTTACCCTAGATGGTGTTTGTTCAAATTTGTTTTTCACAATATGACACGTTATCTAATTAAACTTTTTGATGAAAATGGATTCAGATTGAAACCGTCTTAACAAGTTAATAAACAAAAACATCAATCATGAAACAGCTTGCCAGTTAACTTCACGAGCGTACAAAGAAATCCAATTTTCTGGAATAGTTCTCCAATTTGCAATTGGAATACTTCCAGATTTCTAACGCCCATGATCATGACAGCGGACCCGCTTTTCATTGAATAAAATGTTATTGTTTTGATTTTATATTTAGAAGACTCGCTTTGCGTAGCAGCGCCCTGTTTAGGCAAATTACAATAATGTACACCATAACGATTCACAATTTTCTTAATCATATTTACTTTTTCAGGTGTTTGTATCTTTTTGTCACTCGTACCTTGTATTAATTATTATGTACTTCTATGTAACAGTAACATTTGTTATGTTGACTCCTTTTCAAATTGATAACTGTAGACAAACAATTGATGTTAGGATGGATTATAAAAATGCTGTTCTTCTTCAAACATTTCTACTCCTTTAATCTGAAATATTCCAATTCATATATTCTTCCCAATTATTTAGAGTATGTTGTAACTCGTAATATACGATAATTACATACATAAGTACATGAACGTATGTAGATGTCATTTTTTTATATCTTTATTTTACGAGCTTAATCACAATATGAATATGTCGCTCAGATACACACATACTTATAACTATTTTACACGCTAATACATAAACTCAGTTATTTAATAATTATATCTAGCTACAAATTTAAGGAGACTGATCCGAGGCGAAACTTATTTTATATAATTTGATGATAAGTTTTATTTCTTTCTACATACATACGTATGTCTAAAACACTTCCCACATTTCTAGGCAGTCGTGGAAAGCTTCATAAACGTTCCTTAGGCCTAACAAATATACAGATATTAGCATGACCAAGTTTGCCGTTTCAGCGAGTCTGTTATCTCAATACTTCAGACATTGCAAGCTCATTTATATAACGAATTAGCTCAGTATTCTGTATTTGGTTGTGTTTAGTTTCAGGGTGTTAGTTAAACAGCTCTGGCCTTTATTAGAGCGTTTGTCGCTGTTTATCTCAAACTAATTCATTGCAATGTATGTGTTTAAATATATGGCTACTGCTTTATATGTTTATATGGTCTATAAATATCATTAGACGTTCTATTTAAAATCTTTTTTACGTATCGTGGACCATAGAAATCTAAATAACATGTACAAAATGTCAATTTACAAAAATAATTTGGATGGTAAGATTTTCTGTTTTCATATTTTTCTGTTGAAAAGCTTAACGTCAAAGTTCATACTATAACCACACAACTTAACAGCTTATAAGCATTTCATTTCGTAGTAGCATTACACTGTTAACTGTATTAGTCGTCGACTCCTGTTTTTGTACATAGTGTTATTTTCAGTATACATCGATTGACATTATTTTTTTTTATCTGTAAGTTATTGTCTTATGTCCTTTCAATTTTATACCAATTTTAAAAATTCGTAATGAATTTCTGATCAAGGTGTAACTGTATTTTATTCCTTTACAATAAAGTTCTAATTGTTCTTAGAATAACTAAATAATAATAATTCTTATGTTTTCTTAACGCAAAACCAACAAACCTTTACGTCTCGTTCAATTGAACATCAAATATTCCGTTGTCAATCACACAGCTAAATTTCCATACTCCATCTATTTGTGCACTTGACAGTTACATCAATATCTTGTGTCAATATTGGGATGCTTTTCCACCAGAGATGTGCTGTGCAGCTATACTACGAAAATGTAATAGATATGCTATGAAACTATGTGACCGTTTCAACCAAACCTAAGCGGTCTGAGTAAGGTATGCTTTAAAGATGCGCAGTTCGAGCTATGCGATGTTTCATATAGCTTGACCGTAACGATGAAAGAAACGGAACGGTCTGTACTCTCCCCTGCCTCACCGCGCACATACCTAAGGCGCGCTACAGCGGTTGCGGTCAAGCTATAGTAGCCGCATATAGCTATCTATACCCATAGCACGCATCCATAATACACATCCAGAGCACGCATCCATTCATATAAAAACATGTCTTAGCTGAACCCGTTTCCACTAGTGCTATGCTATGTGCATCAAACGTATCCACAGCAACGTAAAGCTCTGGTGGAAAAGCACCCTGTTCTAGTTAACCTTGGAGTCCTTTGCGTATCCGATTTCTATGTCATTATGCAATGCGTTTAATTAATTAATGGATTGTGTTAGGTATGATAATGGATGAAGGTATAATTATATTAGCAGTATACAATTATTACTGGACTATGTATTAGCGTGAATTTTTTTTTTGTTTTTGAAGAGTTAGTAACTTTTTGCACAATCAATAATGCAGAAATTTTTTACAGGTATACTACCTGTCCTGTCAAACGTAGTTCTGCCGTACTTTTGTAACTTAGGGGTATGCAAAATAGATATAATTGGTCGATTCTCTGGCCTATCAAACAGGCATACAAAATTTCATGACAATAGGTTCAGCCGTTTTGGAAGAGTATGTTAACTAACATTGTGACACGAGAATTTTATATACCTAAATAGAGAAGAAAGATTAATTAAAACACTATCACCCTTCAATCACCATCTCAACCAACCAGAATTAAAACAATCTCCATTGAAACCATAGTAATACCTACAAAGAAACGGTAAAAGGGAAATTTTAATTTTCATATCGTTTTAGTTTTTTCTCGTACGTGCCCCATACAGGAATTTAACGACCTTGTTACGTATCGTGATGCATTATTTACGTGTTCTCTGTTTTTCATGTCAATAAGTGTTACTTGTATTTTATTGTGCCTTTGAATTGAATGTTATTCGTCTGTCAACGCGTAAATGCGTAGTGAATAGTAATGTAGGGAACAAGTAGGGAATGTTGATATGTTGCGATCGAGACGCTTACTCTTGTCGTAATATGCGATTGAAGTCGCGTTTTTACGTTAGAAAAGTTAATTGGATCGATTCATTACTAAAACAATAAATGTAAAATTGGCTATTAAATATCAATATTTATTTATATCAACCACACATACCTAAAATTCTTATCTAATCATTGCTTCCTCCACCTACAAAACAATAAATGCTACACAAACATCTCAACATTTACATACTTCACTCGCAGAATCGTTAATTTTTAATCGCACCGAAATAAATAACATTCAGCCGAACGCTCCAGCTATTGTGTATACGAGTAAAAGTAAAATTCAGCAAGAGATAATTGGACGTAGCTGAAATTTCAGCTTGATTAATAACATTATAAATCAGCTGGAAACCCAGACTTAATGTGAAAATAAAAACGGTAATTTAGATTAAGTAACGATTTCGGCATCGCGTAATTAATAATGTAAATTTTAACGCCCCATAAAATTAATGCAATGTGGATAAGAATGATAAGCACGTTCGTACGTTTATCGGTGCTTTGGATATATCATGCTTTATTTTTAACTAGCTTACCGCCCTCGCCCTAGCTACCGGCTTCGCCCGCTTTGTCTAAAACCTAATAAATTATATACTAAAACCTTCCTCTTGATCTTGAATCACTCTATCTATTAAAAAAAAACCGTATCAAAATCCGTTGCGTAGTTTTAAAGATTTAAG
>CAJQZM010038244.1:6306-49822 GCA_907164665.1 Colias nastes | reverse complement strand
TTTGAGCAACAGGATTCTTCTTTCTGTCTTCTTTAAAATTACTAGATATTGATCTCGATTAAAAACTATTACATTCATCACCACAATACAAACTATTATTTCTTTTTTAAAACATTGGGTCGAATACGAAACAGACCGTTCCGCCCTCACGCCCCTACTAAGTTTTGCAATTAAAATTAATTGCTGTAATGGTCTCTTTTTGCCACTGCTGATACGTGGCACGGAACTTGCCTTGTTTAATTAGCCTGCAGGCTGATGCATGTACATTGTACGTACATGTGTGTTTTATTGTGGGTTCTGTGTTGTTGCTGTTTTTCTTTTGGTTGTGATTTCTTCTTGGTTGGAGTTTTGTAGATGTTTTGTGTGGATATTGTATTGAATAGTATGCTTGATACTTTATATTTTGTAAGAAAATATATTTAAATGAAGAATAAGACAAAAAATACTCCATGTAGACTATATTTAATTTCAGTGTGTATAAAAATATTAATACCATAAGCAATTGAGTAACGTAAAAACCACGCGCGAAACCGACCTTACAAATATTGTTAAAAAAATATGAAGTTTCAGGTTGGGATTTTTTCTATATGAAAAGAATATGAAAAGAATAGGCTAAGTGGAAGAACTGCGTTTTTATATAAAATTTTATTTAGAGCTAGTTTAGAGGTTTTAGTGAAGTGTGGATTGGAGCATGCTCAAACCGTTTGCGTTGAAGTATCGAGTTTTGCTTCCACTTGCTTGTTGATACAGATTATTGTTTTTAAGATATTATATAAAAATGAGTACATATTATAAAATTAAACATTTCTTAGCTATCAATTAGATACTTAAACTTCAATTATTAATATCAACATTCTAGCTCTTTGTATTAGTTAGTATTTTAATCTCTAAATAAACATAATATTATAATAGGTACGTAAACGCTTGTAATATTATTAATCCTTTGAAATATGTACTAGATATAGAATAGACTATAAACATAGTAGAATCTATTCAGTCTTGTATTGTTTCTTTAAAAAATAATTTAAGTTTATATTCATGATGCATTTATTTTTATTTACAAACGTAATACACAGTCACGAACAAATCAACTTCAAACAATCTTTATTTAATCTCAAAACAATACTGAAATAGCTTTAACTTCGTCTGGTTTATTCAGATGAACTTTCAATATTAATTTCAACTTTGAGTTAAAAAGAATTTTGCAACGTTGCAATCATATCCGATAAAAGGAAAGCAAATTGCTTCATCCTTCCAAACAAAACAATTTCTAATATTTCTAATAAACACCTCATATAGAAAGCTAACCCAAACGTACAAATACATGAGCCTTTTCACGTTTGCAATATAAAATAAATAAAATAAAACACCAAAGTTCCATTCGTTACGCAATAACAATTTATTTCAACAAACAAACTAAAGTCCATCGATATAAAAAGGAATAAAGGACGTTAACAATACAAAAATCCCTCTGAATTTCAAGGTGCTATTAGCCGATAAGTTACGTCGCCGACTTTATCCCGTCTTGAGGAGCTTACCCTTTAGATAGCTTACACACTGTTTTATTTGTTATTGTTGTTATTTTTATCAATAAATAATCGTAAAGATCATCATCATCATCATTTAACCAGGGTATTAAGTTATTTGCTCTGTATAACATGTAAGAGGTTTTTGAATATCTAAACTATACCTTTTGGCCGGAGCTAAAACCAAAAAGTATTCTTATATTTACATCCATGTCAGAACAAGATTGTTCTTTTTTGATCAATTAATCTCGTATGTGCCTTATATCTAAAACATATTACAAACATACAGAAACTAAAACAATATAAGAAAACATAATGAAATTTAATTCATGATTTTTACTACAAACTTTTTATTTTTTCCTGCACAGTGAGTAAGCTCTTACATTGGTAGAAATACTTATCTTTCTAGGAATCCGTGACGTCAGTAATCGAAACGGGTCTGTGCATATACCAGAGGGAGTGCGAGGGATTAGACTTTTGATGGGTAGTTAGAACTAAAATTGTATCTATCACTGAATGGAAAACGTGAGACGAAAAAATCGTAGTTGTAAATAACGAAAATATATGGTGTGCTTTGTTAAAATGTGTAGGTTATATCAGCATTTATCTATATGGTACAAATTTAAACTCAAAATATGTATTAGCAATATAATATTTAATATTATAAGCAAATACTTTAATAGTAAAACACATCAATGACGAATTTAAAGTTTGTCTTCTATTTTCCAACTCATCTATCCTGACATTTCATAGCAAAAATTATTCCAATTAAGTTTAACCTCAGACTTGACTGATTTAATTTTCATCAGGAATGCCCTATTAGTATTCAAATTATTAATTCGCAATTTAAAACAGAACGTTCTACCAAATATAACGTTAAAGTTACATGAAATATCTCACGTCATATGAAAACCAGAATAACGTCAATCGATTCCATACTGTAAGTGCCTTTTCACACGTACCGGTTGCCGGGTAGCCGGCGCCGGATACCCGGTGTCAAATATAAGAACAATTAACGCATGTGATTTGAACGCATTTTATAGTGCAGTGGTGGCTCAGTGGTGAGGACCTCGGACTTCAAATCAATAAGTCAGGGGGTTCGAGACCAGGCGAGTGTGCAAGTGCAATTTTTTGTATGTTATAACATCACCACTGTTTGAATGGTGAAGGAAAACGTGAAGAAGCCGACATGTCAAAGAATCAGAAGTTCGACGACAACCCGCACTTGGCCAGCGTGGTGGATTATGGCCTGAACCTTCATAGCCCGTGTTCCAGCAGTGGGAACATACATATATGGGTTGATGATGATGGTGATGTGATTTGAAGCTTTTTATGCTATTATTTTATGTATTTATTTTATGTATTTGATAGTATTTGGAAAGGATATGAATATGTTTGGATACGTGGTATAGGGGCTTATAAAGCAGTTTTGGAGCCAGTTTTGATGTTTGTAACTGTGTTAGTTCAAAGTTTGTTGAATATTATAGCTATACTGTACTGTTTGTATATTTTGAATACGTTTCCTCAAACTGAATTCTTAACAACGACATAATTAATTCGTTTGAAAAAACACTAAAAAATAATGGCAAAGGTAGCATAAGTGCGAAAAGTTAGATATACATTACAACATTATCATGACGATAATCTCGTGATCGAGTACAAGCGGAGTCAGGTAATCTATCTAGTTCTATGTCAATTTAATATAATGATAGTAGCCTACTAGTACTAGTCTATAATATAAAAATGAATCCCAAAATGTGTTGGTAAGCGCATAACTTGAGAACGGCTGAACCGATTTCGTTAATTCTTTTTTTATAATATTCCTTGAAGTATGAGGATGGTTCTTATGTAGAGAAAACGTAAATATGTACCACGGGCGAAGCCGGGGCGGACCGCTAGTTCAATATAAATGTAATTATCACATGAAAGGAAAGTCCCGCCTGCAATTACGCCTGTATTTTAATACATTCAAACAACTCCTATTGTCCTTAATCGAAAACAAAGTCTAAGAATTCCAAAAAGTAAATGATTAAACTTAAACACAATTCTGATTGTTTACAATAACAGTCGCTATAAAGTTCTGTAAAGTAATCAAAGTAAATATTATTTCTCTAACTGGCTTCCAAGATGAATTTGAATTTCAAATTGCGATTCATGATTCGATTAGAACCTCCGTTTGGTTAGTAGTTATTAGGAGGTGAATGGAGGTTTTAATCAAAAATTATTAACCTCAGTGTATTTAGACAATTTTGGAGGTCTGAGAATAAAAATTGTAACGATTAATTTTACCTGATTGACCATTATAAATGAATTTATAAATTGTACTAGACAATGAGCGAATCATGAATTGTAAATTGGAGTTAAATACCGCATTTACTATTTTTAAAGGTAGAATATGTGGTTTACGATTTATATTTGTAAAAGTAATCGATAGTTATACAAAGTTCCTAAAATCAAATTGTAACATGCACTGCGAGAAAGTGGAGGCTACATAAGTAAATACTGGGCAGAACTCGTCGCCTCCGACTGCTATGATTAGATTGCAGAAATTTTGGAAGAGATTTTGAAACGAATCCCGGAAGGATTAATGAGAGAAGTACGATTAAGTTTGTTGTCATATCTAATATATCTAATATATTATATTATAAAGGCGAAAGTTTGTAAGGATGTATGGATGTATGGATGTATGGATGTTTGTTACTCTTTCACGTAAAAACTACTGAACCGATTACAATGAAATTTAGCACACATATAGAGGGTAACTTGGATTAACACATAGGATAGTTTTTATCCCGGAAATCCTACGGGAACGGGAACTATGCGGGTTTTCCTTTGCAAACGCGGGCGAAGCCGCGGGCGGAAATCTAGTTCAAAATATGTCTCTTTTTATGTCAAATTTTATGTGTAGGTAGGTAAAGTTAAATGTAGGTAATCAGATTGATTAAGCAATTATTAACAAAAGTAGATACCATTTTATATATGCGATTCTTTATATGGGATTCGAACAAGTGCAAATCCATTTATATTAGGAAACAAATATCATAATGAAAGAAAATTCCTCTATTATGAATCCTGTATTGAAACAAGTCACCCAGTGCACACAATGCCTCTAACCTTAATGACCCATTTGGATTACAATTCAGTATTTTTAATTAACAGCCATTCAAAATTCAGCGCCAATAAAAGCAAATTGACTAGCCATCGACACAATTCAACCGTCACCATTTAGAAGCACCGATAAGACACAATAGCACACAGCAGTGAAGCAGCCCTTTGTCTCATACGAACAATGTGAAAAAGCTTTAAATGACGACTGAGAACTCATTCAATCTAAAGACGTGTAATTCTAAAGATTGGTCCGCGGATAAAAGAGTATTCGATGGGCAATTCTAAAATCGTACCATAAATTTTCACATTGAATCGACTAATTAATTAGCTAATTTAGATTTATTAGGTTCACGGTACAAGAGATTGTAATAAGGGAAGAAGAAATACTTTTTTGAGACACATTTATACAAAAGTGTAAGTAGTTCTGTGATTGTAAGTACGTACTGTTTAACTAAGACGATGATAAATGGACGAAAATTGAGAATAAATTTCTAAGAGGTTTACATTTCCATTGGTAAGAAACAGGAAAGGACTAAAGAACTATACAAGTATGTATTATAAGAAGTTGCACTGTCTGCACTGCGTGTGTATTGTATGTACTTATGTTTTTTTTTCTAGAACGTTCCATAAATTAGTGCAAATTTAAGAAGCAGGAGCAGTATTTACATTAAAGGTAGTGCTAGTGAATACTAAGCGTTTATATTCAGTTCCTTTTAGATGAAATGTCACCTTGAGCTTAATAACGTACTTATAGTGAAACAGGCTTGGAAGAATTATAATTAAAAGTCGCTGCTGGTGCTATCAAAAAGAGTCATTAAAATCTAAATCAGTGGCTTTATCTTGTAATAACTAAAGAGTTTAGCTTGAAATATATCATTAAGTATTTCTTGTAGAGGTCATAAAATTTTCTTAAAATTTAGGTCACAAAATTACATTGCTTTATGTCATAGTTTGTTACTAATGGTCCCAATTTTGATAGTGGTTAGTGTGTCAGGTTAAGAGAATAGAATGGATACTCTAGGTTTGAATAATTTTGTTAATTATATGGTTGAAAAATTAAGGCAAAACCCGTTTTCACATCGATCAATGAATTATTATCAAAACTTGAAAAATAATAAATTATTAAAAATTTTGCTACTATCACTCCATTCCCCAAGTATGGCTATAAATTGAACGATAATACGACATCTACATCCACATTACATCTAATATTAAAGTAAGAGCGGTTCAATATTCTTAATACATAAATTTTTAAGCGCATCCGTATCCAGTAATATCTAGAATTTGGCACGGAGCGTTCGCAATTTTCTCCCGATCACGAGAGCAGAGTAAACGTATCGTTAAGATCGTATCAATTACACAGATGGCTTGGACGATTCCTCTTTGTCTATTTGAAATTGAAACGAAAATTAATCAGGAAGTACTTGGGCAAATATTTCAATGGACTGCCGGTGATTACTCCGGTTTTTAACTCTTAAATTTATAGGACGTTTCAAATTTAGATGTGGATTTGCGGTTGCGATGTAATAGATTTCGGAAATTATTTATTTACAACCACGATCGTGAGACGCAATTAATTCTAGGAAATAATGTTCGAATTTTCAATTCAATAAATTACAGTTCACGAACACAAGAGTTACGAATTTGATGGATATTTGAAGATTAATCTTATCTCCATTACTATAAAATAAGTTGAAACCAACAAATGTTAAATTGAAGGGAAGCGCTTCAATTACTTATGCACACAAGCTTACAGGCATCACGCAACGATCGCTACTACGCCAACCATGCGCTAATTCGAGTGAAACTGGTTGAAGCGAGATATTACCGGTCAGAACCGGTTCCTACCGGTTATCACAAGATTTAGACTCGATATTCGAATTTTAGAAACGTTTAGCCGCTTGAGCGAGCTTTATTTGCATTCATAAATTGGGCTACAGTCAAATTTAACTCGAGTAAATCCTCATTAGAATTATTCTAAAATATAAAAGAATGGTACAACATTTTGCCAAAAGGTAAAGCTTTAATGTCCTTTAGCGTCGTGTTTTGTTCTTTATAAGCAGATTACATGTTGATGTTTAGGATTCTCGTGGTTTTGATTAAAAAATTCTGAAACAAAAAAATCCACAGACGTAAAGCGTGGGGCATTGTTCGTGAGATTACGAGCATTCTATGGTATGATAACAAAAAGTATAAACAACGTAGGCTCATCAAGTTCTATGATAGGCATTAAATACGCCACCTTAAGCTTCATTAAGGTTCGACAATACGAATAAAAATTCTTATCACATCTCCGAAATGAGCGTGAATAAGGCGAGGTCGGTTTTAACATTTAAAGGCAGGAAACGTTTTAGAATTGTGTCTTACAGGCAGTATAGTATTGAATGGCTTTCTCTGTTACCGTTACACGCTATATCATTTAATCATAATCTTTGACATAGAAATATTATACCTGCAATGTACATGAAATCGGATAGATACAGGATGTTAGTGTAAACACTATATATTGAAGACTATTTCATTCTTTTTCAATGTTATTTTATGATTTTTGTGTAAAATAAAATACTGTAATGTCTGTCTAAAATAGATTTACTGACATTGTTTCCTCACAAACATAATTAAAAAATATATTTTAATGATTTTGTTGCTTTATTGTTGTATGTTGTATGTTGTATGTATGTTCTACGTACCTTGTAATTTGTGAAGACTCAAGTACGCAATTTCTTAGCTAAGCTCTAGGTATCTTGAAAATTATGCTTTTGGTAAAATAATTGAAACTGTTATATTTCGCACGCAAAAGTTTCGGTTTGGTTATAATAAGATTATAGTGATATTTGAAGATGAAACTTTGGCAAGTACTTACTAAAGTTTCAATACCTTGCATTTTGAGCTTGCCTAGAGATTTAATGTTACTCTTAGAATATATACAAATAAGAGAAGTTACATCAATTATAAAAGTTATGTATAGCTTTTAAACTTTATTAATTTAGAATATTTAATGGTCTCAAAATCCAATAAATTAATGATATTATTGAGCATGAAAATTAAACAGTTTACAGCATAGTAACGAGAAGATGCGCACTATTTAAATGTATTTAATAAATTTCTAATTCATAATTGTCCAAGTAATAATACTTTTAACGTTGAAATAATGTACGAGAAATTGCATATTCAGATATATATCTAGGATGATAACAAACAAAACTTTTATTTTTCTAATAAGCAAATTTATTTTCCAAGAAATTTTTACACATCTGCTTAACATTTACGATATGTCAAGAAGTATAAATAATAAGAACTTAATTAACATGTACTATAATTAATCATATTTTATCTTAACAAATATAATATATTGACGACTATTTACAAAAAAAAACTAAATTGTTAAACGATGCAAATCATTTCAATACATTAATAATTACGATACATAAAGAATATCATTTAACTATAACACGAGTCCGTACAATTATTTACAGAAATTATTAATAATAACTTGAATATATATTCAATAATAATTTCATTTCATTTCGAGGTAACTATCTATGTACATAATAATAGACATTACAATAATAATTATAATAATTTTATAGCATCACAGTGAATTTAAATTACATTGTAATAATATTTCTTTACATTTATTTTTTATCTATTCAATTTACATAAGAGCACGTAGTAATTTTGTTACTATGTACAGGAAATAGGTATATAAAGTGATGTGTATTGTTTTCAAATAAAAACTATCGGAGAAAAAAATTGAACAAAATCACAGAAGTTTGATCACAACATAAAAATAATAAACACCATAATAATAAGTAGATTTTTCCTTGATATCTAAGAACAGTCACATTTTATTTCCATAAATTTATTTACATAAAATAATTATTTCATATTCATAAACAATACAAATACACGTGTATCATTCAAACGTTTTTTCATAAAAGCAATTTATATATTTTCCAGACCCATTCAATCGGTTATTGAAAAAAATATTGGAAATAAAAAATACACAATTAATTTTATTGTCGTTATATCAAATACATTAATTATCGAAACAGATTCTAATTCAATGGCAGTATAACAGATAATGCAATTATGTACATTTTTATTCGTTTATTTATTTACAATAAAATCATAAAAATAATAAAAATTACTGATCACTTGGAGCTTTTAGCTTGAAAAATGCAGTATATACGAACGAACATAAATTGAAAATAATGAACATTACAATTTATAAATAATATTATAGAAGAGAAAATAAATTGGTAAAAGCATCAATTGCACGAGTGTATCTATTTATTTATTTTACATTCTTGACTTGATCTTATATAAACTAACGTCCAATAAGTACTATAAAATTAATAAACTAGACAAAAAACATAAATCGTTTACAGCTTTGAATATAATTTATATTATCAATCATACCATTCCAATAATTATATTTACCATATCAACTGTTTTAATATGTCGTAATTTCAGAACCGATATCTTAAAAAAATGCAGTTGCATTGAATATTTTTAATTTTGGTTGACTCACTGAACTACGTAACCTTATTCTGCCACTGACCAGAAAGAGTATTGGTTACAAATAATTTATCTAAATAATACAATATTCGTTCATTTTTAATTTAAGAACAGAATATATTCTTACAGTTTAGATTTTGAAATTAAGCCCATTCACTAGTTCCAAATATATTTTATAATAACTGTATGCTTCATTACAAATTTATAAATTATTAAATGCAGTTCAAGAGCCAAACAATACAAAATATAAATTATATATAATCTTCATTCATGGAATTTAAGAAATATATATTGAACAATAATTTCAAAGGGTTTCGATACTTTTGAGTGTAACTCAAACAGTGTATATAAAAGCGCATATTTACTTCACTCGTATCTTGTAACATCTTATAAATAACATTATTCTTTAAAGACATAAAAATATTTATCTAATCCATATGTTAATTCTTTAATTATCTATCTAAAAAAGTAAGATTGAAACAGTCTTTTACAGATAATTCGATGTACAAACATAGATTAATCAAATTTTAACGTAACATAAACATACTTGAGTATTTATTTTAATTAAAATATGATAAAAACCCGAAACGCAATTAACCTTCATCGTTAAACATATTCAATGGAGTGGATGATTTTGCGCGTAATGCAAATAATAGTCCATAATATAAATTTTAAATTTCCGACGGTTTATCAGATAATAATAATTGATTATTTCATTTTAAATATATATCTACATAGATAAAATCGTATCTGAATATTAAATTGCAAAAACACGCACAAAATAATCCGGTCTGCGTAAAGTGGTTGATTTTAAAAGAGCAACTATGGAGTTTCTTGCCGGTTCTTCTCCATGAATATCTACTGCTTTCCGAATCGGTGGTAAATTTTAAAAATATGTTATGACTATTCAAAAGTGCTTCTAGAAGATGTCTAATTGAATAAATAAATGTTTGAGTTTAACTAGGATTTGCTTAGTCGAACCTGATCAAATGACCTATCTCATAAAAGTATGATTTATTACAAACACTAACCAACCTTGACCTAGATCTAGTCTTAGCACGATGTTTCTCGCCAGTGAAAACAGTTTTTTATTTGAAAACAAATTGTATGCGCTCTATTTTTTAACATCAGTTCTTGACGTTTCTATTTGGAATGTTTTGGCTTTGGTTTTAATAAACATAACGATTCAATTTCGATTATCTTGCTACAGTAAAACTTTATAGGCAATAGTAGCATTGGTTACAACTATTCAAAATTTATTGATGGTTTTATGACGGAAAAACAATTATGTATTACTTACTAGCATTTGAACTAATCTGTTGTTTTATTTTTTAATTCTTTGGTTGAAGGGTGAAATTTAAATTAATTTATCGGTAATTTAATAAAGAAATTAGGTAATAAATAATATAATAAATTTTACGAGAACTTTTTAAGTGGTGTGATATTTCATGCTATCATTTTCACAGAATTCAGATTTTTGATTTGCGATGATATCAGCGTTCGTCTGATTCATAAAGAAACGCTTTCTGAGTTACGTAAATACGTTTAGACCAAAAGAAGGTAAGTATTTCCCTTAATAATTTCAATCGAAGCAATTTCACAAGGAATATCAGAAAAGTAAGTAATTTATTTCAATTCACGTTTCCGAATTGTGCTATTTTTAAATTTCCTCGACCTTCCCGTTTTGCAAGACAATACACGGTGATACACGTGTCATTCATTATAAGAAAATGGTATTTCAAAATTTATGTTTGATATATTTTATAAGAAGAATAAAGGTGAATAAATAAATTTCCATGAATAATAAAGAAGTTGTTACATGCCTAGAAACGCAAGGCCGATCTTAAAAGATAGAAAAGTCATTTTCTTTCCCAAGAGAACTACAGAAATAGGAATGATGTAGATACATATTTGAAAAGCGTAGCATATCGGTCATGAGATCCGCTACGGCGTAGACATTATGTAGGCGATAAATCGGAACATATTTAAGCGCAGAGGAAGTGAACCTTGGGTGTGCTATTCGTGAAATTCTTTTATGCTATTCGCCGGGAATTTCGTCTCGTAGCAAGCACGAAGGAATTTGCATAGTATTGTTAGTTTTATGTGTTGAAGGAGTTATGTGAATAATGCTAGGGAAATAATTTTACGATTCTCTTTTTGTGCTTTGCCTTCTGAAAATATTCATAACGAATACCTTGTAGAATAGTGACTGCCCTACATTGTATGAAATATAAGAAAATAATATCCTATGTATTACAGGCAATTTCCGGTTAAGGCCACCAACCTGGTGGTGCTTTTCTTTCATTTATATAATTTTTAACTTTTTTTAAATTAACAGAAGAATTATATCGACAAAAAAGTTAAACCTGGCCAACTGAATAAAAAATGATAATGGTTTGTCACACCTGCCTTTTCCTAGCTGAGTTGCACGCATCTATGCGAAGTAGGTACTTATGTTTTATTCACAGTCCCTGCACCGCTTGACGCGCCCGACATCCACTAGAGCTCTTAACGATATTTTTTAATAAAATCCGAAATAGTCACGCTACAAACGAATTGTATAATTCTTTTCCAATAATTTTCAAGCGTGTCGCAAAAATCTAAATGACTAAACTCCAAAAATATTTTTGAAAATATGTTCATAGAGAACAATTGGAAAAAGATTTGATTCGAGTATCGCTTACGAATTTTGTTTGAAAATCTAAATAAATTCAATGGAACGTGCGAATTTATGAATCAAATTTATAAAATAAAATTTATATTTCGAGCAATAACTGAAATACCTTTATTTTTATGAATTTTTACTAATCTATGTCACGGATAAAAAATTTCCTACTGTATAAAAATACTGTTAAATAAACATAATTTGCTTCCAATAATAGATATATGTATGAATTACTACATGTATATATTTACAAAATGCATGCATCGCTAGAACCTGGCTGGCTGTGTTTGAAACAGGAAGTATTTAAATATGCATGGGGGGTCAAGGGGTCAATAAACTCATTCCCCATTCATTTGAACATAAATCCACTCATTTATTTAATGTTTGCAATTTGTTATTTGACGTCCGAGCGGCTCTACGTTCTCTTTGTGAAGCCTTTTTCTTTATTGCTCAAAGAATTACAGTGCCTTTGAGCTTTTTAAAACTAGTCTGAATGAACTTTTGATTTGCTGAATTAACTGTCATTCAGCGATTTTTGAGCGTTTAATCTTCCATCCAATTTTCAGTAAAATACGCTTTCAAGAACTGTATCATTTTCTTATATTATGTAAATGGTCATACCAATAATTGTACTAAATAAAAAAAAATCAATATTTATCCTACAATCTTCAATCAACATAGAAACTATTCTAACAATAAACAAATTAAAAAATCTAACTTTACATCAATTTCCCAGTGGGACTTTACAAGGATTCGCTATATTAACATTAAGCTTAGTCTACACACAACTCTCTCTCGCGTTCGCTAGGAGTGGTGTCCTCGTCGTGACGACTTCTCTCCGCCGTGACAGAGTTCCGCTTGTCACGCTGCGTCGGTCCTCTCCTAGCGTGCCGATGCTCTGTAACAATGGTTTAAATGTTATGAAGGTATCAGTTAAATGATGGGTTAAAAGTTATCATGGGTTCAGTATGTCGTCTTATATATAAGTTAAAAAGTATCTGGTGCTGTTTGATAAATGGGAAACATTTTCACACATTCATGAAAATCTGTTTAATGAATATCATTCAAATCGAATTGATTGTTTAGCCAGGGATTATGCAGATACAAAAATTAAGAACTTTTAAAAAAAAGTAAAAAGTTTGCAATTTACTTTGTTAATTGCAAAAAATTAATTTCAAAAACAATAATAATAAGTATTTAATAAACTTGTTACGATATTATGTAGAAAATAATATACTTAACTATGTGTATATAAATAATTTGGATGTTATCGTTTAGTGCAGAATGTTTTATTATGTTCAATGTTCGTTACGCAACAAATTATGACGAAACCATTGAATTATTAGATACAAATTGAACTAAAACATCCAACCATTATGGTAACCAATTGCTATTTCACTATATAACATTATTTTCATACAAATTGGCCAAATCAAAAACAGCAAAGTCAAATGATTTGTCACAAAGGAAGTTTTGCGCACTACGCAATAAAGTGAACTCCTAGACAACAGCTTAGAAACGTGGTTGTTATAATATTAATCTAATAATGTCAAGGAACAAATGGAACGATGATGGAGGACGTGTTGGATCTCGTATCTGGCAAAATGTATTTCGCTGCGATTTAACAAGCAGGGGACTTCTTATAGTTGTTATTTTATAGAGGAAGAATAGACGAAGTTATGATTTTTAGTTTCATCAAAAAATATATATAATATATAGGTATTAATGGAGGGTTTAGTATATTATGCTCAAATGGAACGTTTAAATTTGTGTGAAAGTAGACATTCAGTAAACCTTTAAGGAAAATTGACGAAATATACTGAAATAGAACTGGACTCCAATATCCCATTGAAAACAAGGGTACAAAAACACATTGGACATTAATGATTTATCTCTTCGTTTTTTTACAAAATATTTGTTTTAGGTCAACATTTCATCATCTTTTCCTGCCAACAATCCTTAGTAGCTCACAACTGTGTCAGTAAACAATTCCTTTGCACTATTACTTTTCTTTCTTTAAATTTCGTTATTGTCATTCTGCCCGCGGCTTCGCCCGCGTTTTCAAAGAAAACCCCGCATAGTAGCCTATGTCCTATTCTGGGTCTTCTGCTATCTACATACCAAATTTCATTGTCATCGGTTCAGTAGTATTTGCGTGAAAGCGTAACAAACATTCATCCATCCGTCCATCCAATCCATCCTCACAAACTTTCGCATTAATAATATATGTAGGATACCTGAGCATCAGAAGCTGGAGTGTTCGGCGTGTGAGGCGTATTCGACCTCGTATCGTGTAAGCTGTGCACGCTCCGGGACGACCCCACGGGCGGGGATACCACGGCAGCGTAGGGCGGAGGCTCCGGCGGCCGTTCCAGGTCCCTTGCGCAATTATAATCTGAATAAAATATTGAGACAGTTATGGTTAAAGAGATTTCGATATCAACGCTTGGAATGATTGGGTGGTTAAGTTAAGTAATTGATCATTAGGATTGTATTTCGTATGCACTAATTATTATTATTGTTCATGGTGTTGCTGCCTTCAAAAATAGCAATTAAAAGTAAGGTAAAAAGTATAAGACGAAACAAAAAACAGCAGTAAATACATTTCTACATCTGTGGCTTTATTACCTTTTGAAAATATTGTAATACATATACTTTTGAAAAATCTAGATAGTACCTACTATCACTGGTACAACTCCAACTCAAAGCTACATTCATCTATTTGAATACTTCATATTCGATTACTCTTCATATCAAAGCAACACAGCCATTACAGTCGCTCACAATTGTCAATAAAAGTATCACAGTTCAAAGCGTACAATAGAGAAACAAATACCTTACCTTTACCGAGCGGCACTACGTCTGGATTTTTGTCGTCTGTCTGTATGGGTGAATGGTTAGCACTTTGCATTGAGCCTTTATACGCCTTCACTGTTTGCACTGGCGCTGCAAAAAGATTTCTATTGAATAAAAGTATTCATGTTTTCATAACGCATTGTTTGGTTGAAGAAACCCTAGCGCGTGGGATGTTGTTTCACTGACGGCGTAAAGGGCTTGTGACATTCTAGAACGTTCGTTATGATGCAATTTGAATAGAGTTTCAACTATATATTGGACTTGTATTGAACAAAGAAAAATAATAAAAGTTGACTTATTTGCACATAATAATATGTAGGTATGTAAGACAGGATTGTAAGACATAAAACAATGTATAGCTGTTTTATTGTGTAGTATTTGCAGATGAAAAAGCAATAAAATTTTTACACGCGCATCTGACCTCGAACCTCCGACTTTTTAATTGTATTGTAGTTTCGAAAGCTAACTCCTAAACCAACGCTGCTCCTAAATTACGTTTCAAAGACATTCCGATACATTTAGACTACCAGTACGAAATCACAGATAGCATAATACCATACAATTTCATCTGTTCAAATGGCATACTGGATATGTCACTTACAAGATCAGAACGTCATACACGGTAACATGAATGGATCTGTCAATCAATCTGCTCAAAGGACATTGGTTTTATGCATTGGTTAGCGTTTGCTAGTTGGTTATGGATGGTTTGGTATGAATAGTGCGTGATTGGTTACACACGACGACGACGATACATGAATAGCTGTAATTAGAATGTGCTGTGAAATTTGTTTAAGCTTTATTTACCTATTTTGGCATTAGGCTTAGGGATTGTTTTAAATTTCTTATTGTTAATCGTCTTTAACTTTACATATTAGTCTCTAGATAAAGACTATAAAAAATTACATATAGTGACATACTAGATTGCATTAAATTTTTACCTACTCCATTAAAAATTTATTCGCTGTTACGTACAAAAAGTAATAAGTAAAGTGAATTGTAACAGTTAATAGAAAAAATTCAACATTTTCTTTCCATAATTCTCAACTATTATAACTAGAATTTTCAAATAACTATAATATTAAATAACATTATAGCGAAACATTATCTTCTTGCTATATATTTTTGTATTAACGACGGAGTAATGAAGATCGTACGACATCAGAGGGAATTCCTCAAGGGCTTTGAATTATATTGAAATAGACTATTCGACTCCAAAGTAATATTGCTAAGAATTTATATTAATATTCCGTTTAAATTTCGAATCATTTCTGTTTCTTGATTTCGTCTTATGATTGGGAATGTGATTTTTCCTTAAACTAAAAATAAATTAACTGAATACTGTTGTCCTTTCGTAGAGTATAGCTCTAAAAAATCAAGAAAATTCCTTCTCGTAATAAAATATGATAATTCTAATTCGATATTTCACTAACAAAAATCCTGCTATCTCCAGCTGTATTTTCAAATGATTCGAAAACGATTGCTGAATTAAAAGGAAAATGTATTTCGACATTTACTACTTTAGCAGCAATGAAACATGAAGCAGGGGAAAACTACGTTTACGGTCATGTAATTGGCTTTCAAAAATCACCCCTCTTCTCTCAAAGGCTGCTCATTTGTTGGTTCAGAGGCAGAGCTATCAAGTAAATGATTCAGTTTAAATTTTGTATGATTCCTGTAGATAGATATTTCCAAGTTGTGAATTATGATTGTTTAATAAAATTGTTTAAGTAAGTATGGCCCATTTTTTTTTATGTCAGAGCAAGCAAAGGAGCAGGTGGGCCACCTGTTAAGTGGTCACCACCGCCCATACACACTAATTGTAACACTAGAAGTGTTACAAGTGATTTTCCGGCCTTGCCCATGATCAATCCCAAAGCAGGATACCCTCTTATTTATTCAAATTAAAATATCAGATGAGGTTATTTATTTTTGTTGATAAGTAAACACATAATTAGTTAAAAATTTACACTAATATCCCACAAATATGTTTTTTTTTTTAATAAAACAAGAACAGCATCATAAAATAACCTACAGTAGTACCACCTCACACGAATTTTATGTAAAATTCACATGTCTAGCCGTGATAAAGTTACCTATATCACAGACAACCGATATTTTATATAAGTATTGAGCTTTGATGTCTCATCAATACCTCAGTATTGCTATATATCACGCCATTCTACACTTAGGATCCAAAATTTACCTGGTACTAACTCGGCTTAGCTTCAATCCAGAAATTATTACCTTCGTACCGTCAATGTAGACAATTTATGGCTACGGAAAATGTATAAATTTTTATCTAGCATGCATTCTCAAAATTTCTAGTATCAAATTTTGCTTTTGACTATCTTTATGCTTATTTTATACATTTACACTGTATTACATTCTGTATTTCGTGTACCAAGTTTTAAAAGTATGGAACATTTGTCTCCAATACGTATCTAAAATAGTATCAATAAATTTGTCACATAGCAATAGCAAATGATTTAATAAAACTATTAATTCACGCATGCATAGAATTTAGACTCAAACGAAATAAAACAGAGAGCAGTCAGCGGAATAGAAACAGTATTTTCCATTTTGTTGAATATGCCTGCAGAATGTGTCTTTCTCAATGATAGAATTTATAACTCGAAATTTAATACTGAACTGTATAAATTTAAACACGATATTCCTTTTTGCGGTATTGGAAACTTAATAAAAATGTCTCTTGTGAGTGACGAAACATGCAATTTCTTAAGTTCGGGACATAAATCACATTGAAATGCAGAGAAATGTGTTGCGTTTCGGAATTCTAGACACGAGGGAATCTTTCTATTCTGCTAACCCTGGCGAAGATATTTCGGTATCCGCTTGTGTTAACATTTCAACAGAAGATTATTTATAGCGGCTTCTATTTAGATATTGCACTATTTTGAAATAAAAAAAAAGATTATTTCTTTTGTTAGTGGTTAGACTTTATATTATGTGGCTATTTTGGTTTGCCAGTCTTTTGAATTGTTCTATGTCTATGATTGGCTTGTCCGAATTTTCAAACGATTAAAAAAAAGACAAAAGTGAATAACGAATCGCTGTAAACTGTTTTATAGTTTTATTGTTATGAATATGATACGTGAAATATGTATCTACAATAGCCTTTATTTAAAATATTATTGTACAGTTCTCCCAAACTGATAATGCGCATAGAAAAATTCGTCACTGTTCGGCAACTGTCATATTCCCCGAGCCTCCGAAGATGATATGTATATAGAGTGGTTAAATGTATTTTCTTCATGCATAGTTTACTAGAATTATGAGTTTTATTGTGGTTTTATGGTAAAAGAGATAAGTAACGAAATTTGTTTCGATAATTCAATGTAAGTTAATAGCGAGGATAAGCCACACGATTGCGAATATATATTTGTTGTATTGATTTACTCGGAAAATTCTATACTTAGAACTATTAAAGTGTCTTACTGAAGCTGGCGTAATGATGGATGTATGGAAGGTTAAAATAAGACAAAGTTTATATTTAAAAAAATGATTTTCAAACACTGGTTTACATTTATATTGTAGAAATCTAATCATTAAAATCTCAGTCCAAAGGATTTACAGAATCAGGGATTATCTCTATTTCTGATATCGTAGAATGATCAGAACTTTCATTATGCTCTTATTAATTTTCACTTTTCCCACTGCTATCTGCTACCTGTGTAAATAATCATTTTATCGGAAAATTCAACTTTGAAACAAAACTAAGAAGGGTATGTAACAGCAGCTCTATATAATTCCATACAGAGATAATATGTGCGGTCACCACCAATATATAAAGACGACTGACGGATTTTTGAATTTTTTGACTGACAGGCTACCGTCACCTATCGCCTGAATTGTTTTCGATTCTGAATTGACTCCTATTTCTTTTGAACAAGGTGCAAGATGCAAGTGCATTGTTTAGGGCACTTACGATTCAATGATTCGGCTTGATTCGGGTGTTTCTGTAAATACGATAATTAGCGAAGATCTCCATGCGCATTATTAATTTTGGAGTACTGTAAATTAATTTTCTTTGACGTTTTTAAAAAGATGGCTTTATGTAGTCAGTAGTACCCACGTACTTAGGAACATGAATATTATTCTGGTCAAATTACATACATGAGTGATATGTCATGTATGTAATATAAAGTGTAATTACATCAGACCACTCAATTTAATATCTAGGCTATAAGACTTCTCCCTAATCTGAAATTGAAGACATGTTCTATTCTGAAACCCTTCACAGCAATGATTTATTTTATTTTACGGATAATAATAATTGTCCTCGAGAAAATAAATTATGATAACACTCTCTTGAATTTATATAATAATAATAATAAAATTTCAACAATTTAATTTAGTGAAATACTTATTTGAAAATATTTTTCAAGTTTAAAAAAAAAGAAATAACGAGAATTCTTTGATATTAATAAAACGAAGAAAATATAAGCACAAGAAATCATATTTCTTTCAAAGATTAGTTTTAACTTCCAAGAAAAACTGGATAAGATATAAATATAAGATTCAAAGTAATAAATAGATTTGATATCTATTGATGGATACAGTATTTTCAAATATAATCTATTGAAAGAAATTCTAATAAATATTAACATTTTCTGCAATGTGGCAAAACATATTTTTAATGTGGAACACAGATAACTTATAATAAGCCTAGATAAATAATGTTACTTTCATGACGGCTAAACCCGGTCAAGCGTACAATTGGAAAGAAAATAAAAACACCAGAAATGAATGAATTTTGAACAAAGATGTTACCTTGAAAAATAACATAATTTACCTACTAACTACCTATTAAATGAATTGAATATTTTATTCGTAATTTTTCGTTGTATGCACGCAAGCAAAACCACGCGTGTATACACATATTTTCAGGTAACAACAAAATATGACATAATAATGTACTTTATTACGTCACTGAATGTTTTACCGACTGCAATTAACTAATTAAGCATACGACCCATTTATGTGAAAATTGTCGCTAAAGGTGATAGTCGCGTCATAAAATTTAAACTTCACCCATTAGCGAGTTAGTACGATTGTATAACACGCAAACAAAAATGGTCATTAACGCTGCATAGTTTTCGAAATTGTTTTATCACCTTTGTAATAACAAAATATGAATGTGTCCATTGCGATTTGGTTAGAAATTTTAATAAAAGACATGCTAATACAAAATCTGAACTAAATGGAGCAAAAAAATATAGTCACATCTACATTGATATCAATTAAATATTTTTTAGCTTATTATCTAGACATAAATTTTTGTTCGTGAAAAACCACAATTAATAACAACAATACTGTGGTTCGAAAACTCACATTTAAAAATGTTTCAGAAAAAAAAAGAACTATGCTTTATAATATTTATATTATCAAACGAATCGAAACTAACTATTGTTTTCAATAGATACAGTACAAGTGTATAATACAATTTCTTATATTTAATTTTACTTCATCTCAAACAAGCTAAGTAATTATTAAATAGCACAGTGTTGCCTGCAAGAAAATAATTTTAAGCGACAACGGTATGGTGGGTAGGTATACTTTAGTTATGTTTAGTTTACATTTTGTCAAGTTTTACTAGATATAATATAAGCACGTTGTAGAAATAAACAAATAGTAAATGTACTTCAGCTATATTGGCAGCACAATAAATTCACAAAAAATAATTAAATATGGTTAAAATATTATTTAATTTCGACATACCTTCATATTGCAACGGCCTATGCCGTTTCCTTGCCAACAGCGCAATAGCAGTAAGTATGGCAAGAGTCACCACGATACCAGCTATGATGCCTAACGCCCAGCTGGTGTCCATTCCTGATGTACTCTTGGCCTCTGAAATATTATTCTTTTTAGTATCAAGTTAACGTAAAACAAAGTAGCAAGCCTTACAGGTGCTTTTACACCAATAATGTGCGAAGAATATTATGTTAATAACCTATAGTATAGCTTCAAACGCCAAACGCTTCAAACTTCAAACTTAATGAAGCGATATGATTGGTTATTTACAAACACAATGCTCGCTACACATCCTCGCACATTTTTTGAAAAAAAGCGTGTTATAAAGCACCCTAAACGCGCGTAAACCTACTACTGAAATGCCTTAAGTAGAACAGTGTAACTTTCAACGCTTTCATACTATAAATTATTAATGTCTGAATCATAAGGCATACAATTTCTAGTCAGAACTATTAGTATAGGAAGACTTAAGACATCATTACCATCAAATTAAAAACCACCTTCACTATTTTGCCGTATTAAACCGAACTCATTAAGAACCCGTCAGTTCTTTTTAATATGAGTTGAACTATATCTGTTTAAATTAACAAAAAGTTATACAGTATGAAACTAAAAGGTTCTTTCTATACCTGAGCTCTATTGAATTCTGTAGAATTTCACCGTCGGATTAAAATACAGCTTAGTTTAAAAATTAATTCTAGAACTATTCCTAAGCATCTTCAGCGGTTTTTGCATTCTGTTGCATAATGTATTCTGCACAATAACAATGTTCCACGATAAAATATGTAGCTTTATAATTTTTAATCTACCGTTTTTAATTTATCTTCATAACAGCGTGGTCTGTATTGTATTATGCAACTTTGCTTATGGAGCAAATAAAATATATGGCTGTAGGTCCGATCTATTTGCTCGCTACGTTTTACATAATAATATTTTCTGCTGCTGACCTAAATTAAAAATATGTGTCGTTTAAAATTATTCCCTATCTATTACATACCTAGTATATTTACAAGCATAATATTATCTACAAAACATTCACATATAATAAAGTTTATTTAGCTCAAAAATACACAGACAACACTTTTCGAAAAATTTGTACACATTAATTAAATTTAACGTATTCAAAAAGAGCTCACACAATTCAATTTCACGCAGCGAATTTAGCATAACTAATTCGAAACAGTCGCGTGAAAACTTGGCAGCTAATTACCTGTATGCAAGGCGAGTCTTGACAGTGTATGTACTCTCATAGTGGTAACTTCCGAGCGCCCTCGCGCGTTGTTTGCGTAGAAAGCCAACTTCAACGCCTTCCCGGAACCGAGCCCTTGCAGCTTCCATACAGGGGTAATAGTTGAGACGTTGGCTATTAGCTCGCCAGCCTCCCACACTTCTACGAAATACGTCGTTTGGAGGCCGCCGTCGTAACCTTGGAAGAAGCAGAGTGTTTATATAACGCTTGTGTTATTTTAGTACCTAAATATACCTTATATTTACAAAATATAATTTCGAGAAACGTAATTTATGATTTTTTGAAGTGAAAACTTCTTTAGCGCCGTTGAGCACTTTTTCTGTAATGGGTATAAAATCTTAAACTCGCGTCAGGACACGTGACCTGATCGAAAAAGCGTAAGACGGATGGAGAGTAGACAGCTATCCCCTCTCTACTACGTGCGTTTTCACTTCTGCCGGCACTCCCGGAGTGCAACCCGTCTTTTTTTTTTAAGGAAACGTGACAGATTTTAAGGTGAGCGATTTTTGCTTGAGTATACAAATTAAATGAGAATTTACGATTATGATTTGCGAATACAATACAATCCCAAGTCATTATTAATAATAAGATTATGCACCTGCATATTTATTTCTACTGCGTACTTTGGTCTTTGACAAGCAATAAGTAACTATAACTATAACACATAAAAACGGTAGAAACATACTTGATCATTTGTAACATAACTTTTTTGTAATTTCCTTATACATGACATCTTAAAAAATCATACACCAGTCTCAGAAAGACAGTGTAAAACGGGTACAACATAGGTGAAATTTTATTACATGTGAGACTGCATGTCGCTCTATACAATATTTACTTCTTATTCTCAGAAGCACTTTGCATGCAACGCATATGCTATTTAAGTTATATATTTAATGGAACGAAGCCTTATTAGAGCTATAGTTATAGCAAGTTATTATTAAACTTTAACGAAAGCACTTTTAAGTAATTGTTGGATATTTTCTCTATATGCAAACTTTAATTAACTAGAAGAAAGTAAAGTATACTTAAAAATATATTGGATTATCTTTAGAATTCGAAGATATAATATGACTATAATTTTATAGTACCATATCACTCTGTAATGTATTCGGTTTACGATAGTTATAAGTCTCTATACATCTGCCAAGCTCAAAGAAGCTTCATCATTATAAATAAACTTCAACTTAGGCCCTCTTCACAATCGAGAGCGTTGGCCCAACAAATTACTGTCGATGTTTGCCGCCATTACAGCGATTACGAATAAACATCTACAATGTCGGCAGTTCATAGACATTTAGGCCCTCTACGCTATCGTGATTGCCTCTACTCGCCCAACGCTGCCCATTGTGAAGAGGGCCCATCAAACAGCGTAAACATGTTCAAAACAACAACTTACCAGCCGCACATCG
Source organism: Colias nastes (assembly GCA_907164665.1). NCBI lineage: Eukaryota > Metazoa > Arthropoda > Insecta > Lepidoptera > Pieridae > Colias > Colias nastes. Next base: position 26,707 of record CAJQZM010038244.1, on the reverse strand, counting down.
TAATTCCGCGGAATCATCAGTCAGATTCCTAGCTGAACAGTTAGTTGGCGGATCTGGTTTCACAGCCGGCAGCATGGTATATCTGCATGGCTCGATCTGCTGGCCCGCTAGGTTCGTGGCTCGACACGCTAGCGAGCCATAGTCGGTTTCTGCGGTCGGCGTGTACGTGAGTATGGAACGACCCACGCTTGTGACCGTGAATTTACTCTGTAAGAAAGGTGTTGCTGTAGTGTGCGCAAGGGAAGATGTTATCAAATAATTTTATTGTTATTCAGCAATGTAGAGAATGGAATATTGAGTAGTAGTGGTCAATATAGAATTCATCTGGTGTTTTTAATGCATCCATTTTTAGTTTTTACCTAAAGTAATGAACGATTTTCCAAAAATGGTTAATGTATTTTTGTTTGTTAGCCACTTGTTGTCTGTTTAGCATTAACAAAACGGGGAAACGGCTTTTCTCTTTTTGTTTATGTTCATCATCATCATCATTATCAGCCCATGTTTGTCCACTGCTGGACATAGGCCTCAGTCATGGCACGCCATTGAGCCTGGTCATTCGCTCGTTGACGCCAGTAATGCCCAGCAACCCTGCGGATGTCGTCACTCCACCTAATAGCAGGGCGTCCTACGCTACGTTTGCCGAGCCGCGGTCTCCACTCTAGTACATGTGTGCCCCAGCGGTTGTCCGGACAAAAAGCTGTTTATTTTCATAGTCTCTATCTTTATGCTAGAGAATAATTCAACTTTTGAGTCAAGTACTTATAACACTATATTATATTTTTACTTACAGGATCAATCTCCTTAGTCCCCATGGTGTTATTTAGGACCCATTGGAAGTTCTTTGGTGGTGGAAACGCGTCGACTTCGCACGTCACACGCGCCGCTTCGTTGATAGCAGCACCTACTATAGCTGTCATTGTATTCTTGCATACTGGTTTATCTGTAGGAAATATATAAATATTTTGTATGAAAGAAAGAAAGAAAAAAAGAGCGTCTACCCTTGCACACGTGTCAGAAGTGAAACATCTTTGACAAGATACAAAGATAACGAAATCGTCGCCTTACTCCATGACGTGACTGTATTTCTATGACGCGTCACGCGACCTTGTAATTTTACTCTCAACGCGCCTAAAGAAGTTTCACTTGAAAAACATTAATATTTATTACAGTACTAGCGCCCACTTTGTCTAAACCGAATAAATTATATATGTACCTTCATCGAGAATCACTCTATATATTAAAGAAAACGCATCAAAATCCGTTGCGTAGTTTTAAAGATTTAAGCATACATATAGGGACAGAGAAAACGACTTTGTTTTATACTATTACAGTGTAAGCTAACCTTTTGCATCTTATATTATTTTCTCAGTATGAAGTAAAGATACGGAGAAAAATATTAATTAGTGGAACAGACGTAAACAGAACAAGGTCAGAATATTATGTCGCAAAAGGACAGAAAGCTTTTGTATTACACCAGGGAAGGCTGATTCTTGTTTTTAAAATAATTTGTTTTAATATTCTATGATAAGTGCTTGTTTTTGTGATATTTTGTTAACATTAAACCATGGTAAAATTATTATTAGTATTAATAATTATTAATCTTCTGGGTATCTACGCTATTTAAGTTAAGAGTAAGGAATTCTCTTAAGAAATGAAATTAAAATAAATCGAGAAGATAAAACATAAAAATTAAGTACTCATCAACATTAATCACTTATAACATCAGCAACAACATCAAAAAAACCTTTAAAATAATTAAATTCCAACCATTAACAAAACACATTTTCCTTTGAATGCGGTATTTTCATTGTGTATGTATTCAGAGCACTTGACATTTTTTTGCTTTTATATGATCACGTTCCCACTTCATAAAACGCCGGCGGCAATGCCGTAGAGATGTGTAAAAATAACTTTGTAACATCACAGCTCAAATGTAACGTCACTGTTATTTTTAGTAACAGTCACAGCCCGTTAACTCTGTTAAGTACGCGTGAAGTTTGATTGTTTTTCATATGAGTGTATGCAATTAAACTGCTAACACTGAGATGAGTTGTAACATACGATGTGCGTTGTTACATCGAAATCATATAAATGTAGAAATGAAAACGTTTCGCAGGATTAATAATAACTTCAATGAGAACATAATATAAGATATTATATAGGTACTAATGATTGTCTAAAACGTTTTACCAACTCACACTCAAAGTATCACTATTTTACAATAAATTCTCGCGTACGCATACCAATTTCAGCTGTAGGCAAAGATACTTTTACTAACTACAAATACTTTGTGTATTTATTGTTAGCGAAAGTCACTAGTATCAACTCCAAGGAGAGCTCACTACAGAGACTACAGAAATAAAACAATGTACTAGGTACGTTGTTAAAGTTAAATTACCTACGGAAAAAGGTCTTGCCGAGTTTTTAGCTCTTTCCCATTGTTTGGAGTTGTAGGATTGGATTCAATGAGCCGTTGTATGTTTGTTAGGAGTAAGTTTGGGAGAATTTATTGGTGTACTGGATATATTATTGCAGATCGTGACGTCACTAGACATTTGAACGTGTCGTTTAGTATGTAGGTAGTGGTTGGATTATGATTTGATTTCAATGCCATAAAATTGAATAGTACACACTATAATATGTCTATAGTGTATATTGTATGGCTTAATATGAAAGTAAAAATGCTTTACATGGTAGTTACCATGTTTAGTTTTTTAATGGGCACGGTTTAACTTTACCGAGTTAGTCTGAATTCTCTGAATTTTTATGTAGATATTGATAAAAAAATATTTCAAACTAAATATTTGAGTTAATACATAATTTGATAGAATCCAGTCCACGTTATGCTTGCGTGATTTTCCGCAGTAACTAAAATTTCAAAATAAAATTACAACTGAAAATGTATTTTTGCTAGGCTTAATGACATTTAGAAATGACATTGGTTTATAGCGTTTTTTTGTTTTGTTTTATGATCGCTCTAAACTGTTCGGAATTATAGAAAAAAATATCGAAATAATTATATATTGTGTTGAACATTTGTTTATTTTAGAGGACTTATCAATTTAGAGGAATTATCAAGACATATTGCATTTTCCCAAATTCAATTCAATAAGTCAAGGATAACAAATTAAATCGTATTGTAGAAACCTTAAAAGTGTTTGTTTACACAACATAGTTCCATTACCTTATTAATTTGTTTTCCATTTATTTATAAATATCTTTCCGCCCCCGGCCTCGCCCACTTTATCTATATATCCTAATAAATTTTACTTAATTATATTATACTAAAACCTTCCTCCTAAATCACTCTATCTATTAAAAAAAACCGCATCAAAATCCGTTTCGAAGTTTTAAAGATTTAAGCATACAAAGGAACATAGGGACAGAGAAAGCGACTTTGTTTTATACTATGTAGTGATTTTAACTTATGCGTTAAATATTGAGATATTCGATATAATAAATACATGTCAAGTGTGAATACAATACGATATTATGATCAGACTGAATACCAGTCGTATTCATTTTATATCCCTTTGTAATCTTCGACACCAGCGCTGCTCAGCAATTATTAAGAGTTTATCAATACTTTATTCATATCAGATTTTAAATATCAAGTATAGATTGAGGCAATGAAACAAAACGTCAGAGGAAGTGTGATTTTTCGTGCTACCTATAATGTTTTCGATTGACTATATTCCATTGCAAAGGCTCTGTATATTCTATCGCGTTATTATGATGTATTTCAGCGTTTATGAAGTGTTTGGTAGAGATACCTATGTATTACCTAAATAAAAAATAAATTGAAACAGACACCTTTACAATTAAGTGTCCAAAAGCAGCAAATAAAAAATTGTTTGAACTAGTTTCAAGATTTTGTAAAATATATATTAAATGATGCATTTTTTTATAAACAAAATTTTAAAAGATTAATACCCTCCAGTAATTATAAAATAGCTATAGATTACTTAGAAATAATAATTATATATTACAATTAGTTCAGAGACACTGAAAATTTTCCATATTCACGAATAATCAATGAAAAACAATTCTAACGAACGGACAAACTCGTGGCTAGGTTTATGTTAATACCGCGATGTTGGACCAAGTTTCATGCCATTTGCATGTGGCTGCATATTACATCGATTCATCGTGTCATCACTGCGTTGGATTGAATTTGAAGTTCTGAGATCTTATTGGTGTTGCTATCATCCTTATTTAGTTTACTCCACTACTACATGGACTATAATTATTAATTTCCCAAAGCAATACTTGCATTGATTGAGATAATAGTGATAATACTGAGAACTTTCACGTGCCTATTATCTTCGTCATTCGTGTGTATAATATTGTGTACGTTCCTATGTGTTTTTTTGTTCAAATGTTTAATACTTAATTATTTTTAAGAGGCTATCAATCAATTAACGAGTTTTGTTGCCACGTCCATATTAATCATTTATGAGTTCGATTGGTTGAAAAAGTTACAGATACTCACGCTTTATTGACGTATAAATTTCATTTGCACGATTATTTCAAGAGCTTCCTTGCCATTCATTGATCAAGTATAGTGCGTATCTGTCTAGGAGAACATATTTTAATTTCCTGTGGATACAGTATACTAAAAACATATTGCTCTAGCAGAAAATAGAGGGCTGATTACTCGCCAGTAAAAAATCGATTAGTAAAATAGATCCGTAACTCTTCATACTCACAAGAGAACATGAGACTTTACCTAAAATAGACAGAGTGATTCAAAGGGCAGGTTTTGATGTATGCAATATGCCTAATTAAACCTATGCGAAGCCGTATGACATGCCTAGATATTTAGTCAATTAAAGTTTCTCAATACTTACAAATAACTTGCAAAGTGACCGGTTCAGACCGACCATCTCCCTCAACGTTCGAAGCTATACAGACGTACTTCCCCGCCTGCTCCCTCGACACTCCTTGCAGCGCTAAATGGGCAGATCCAGCAATCACTCCCGCTCGCTGATTGTGCGTCATTACTTGGCCCTGGGGAAATAAATATTAAATTAATAATACTGAGGTATCACTCTTTCTTCCATCCATATCCAAAGAAATAGTATAAGTATGAACTCTGATGATTTTTACGATTGACACGCTTGATTTGGTCTTGATTGTCTGATTCAATTTGATTAATACAAAACTCGGCACATCATCCATACATAAAGTTTTCATTTTAATCAATTTGAAAGTATTTTTAAACGTTCTTAGAAGCTCTATATTCGTTACACATTTTATCAGTACAGATCAAAATCTTATAAAAATGTAGATGTATAAGGTGAAATTAATGCCAAACTTAATATACCTATTAAAGTTAATTAAATATTATGAGTAGTTCATTTCAAAAGAACACGCAATAAACGTAACTAAAACTTAAAACTATGGACCGCAGAACTTTAATCAAAGCCGCATGAACTATATAAGTCAACTTATTAATAACTTTCAAGTTGTCTACAAATTGTAAGTTATATTTCACGTAAGTATAAGTTTGATAAATCAATCTTAAGAGTTATATAGAGGGCAGACCCTTTCACAAAATAAGAAACACCTAGCTAAAAACTTGACATATGAGTGACTTGTATGTGATAGAGTTTACAAAAACAATAATAAAATACACTACTGACTTACCTTTGAAAGAATTGAAACTGCAATTCATTTGGCTTTGTTATACATAGTTTATTGCATAAAACTAATTGTGATGTAGAAAGATCGAGAAAGGTCTTTTAAATACTATAGATATAACATTCGTCATTGCTTTTTACCCGGATACCATGAGTGAAACGGTGCACTATAGCTAGCAATATCAATTAATATGTATTATTGTAAACGCAAAGTCAGAAAGAGAGCTATGTCTATTTGTTACGCATTCACAGCACTGATTAGGGATGAAATTTGCAACGAAAATAATTAAAGTTCTTGCACATTTTAATTTTGTTTTCAAAAATCACCCCAAAAGGGTTAAAACGAAAGTTTCCGTGGTTTTGCGTACACTATATAGTTAACACTTACATTATGTTCCCAGACAACTTTATAAGCGGGCGGGTTCGCATTGACCCCACAGTCGAAGTATACGTCGTCACCCTCTTCTATGTCGTTGGGGTTCAACGTGGACCCCAGTTGTAACGTCACTATTGGCATGACTGGAACAAAATAGAATATTAGTTTTCAGGTAACATTAATGCACTTAATTTTAAGATATACTTAGGTTATTTAACCAGAAAGGTTAAGGTCTATGTGCAGTCAAACTGAAGAATAATAATATCTAGTAAAAGTAGTATGAAAACAATAAAATATATAATTATTGTAATATTCATTATAATTGTACTGATGACTCCTATAAAATGATTCTGATTGTTAATTTTGTATCATAAGAAAAGGACTCGACTAAATAATACTGCTACTAATATAATATACTAATTAAAATTAAGATGTTTAAAGAGTCTTATTTCAAATAATTATCATTTATTATAATCATATAATTGACTACGGAATAGCATAATTAACCAGTTTATTATGAAGTCTTAACAACGTAATTATAAATTAAAAGGCGAAAGGAAAAACTCAGCGTCTAAGATTTCATAATTTCCAAAGGTAACTTCAATGAACGTATATTTGTACGTTTCAAGGGAATTTACGATACAAATATAGTTTATGTCGATCTTAAAGCTACAAGACAAGGAGTCCCGGGGGCGGGACTTAAGATATTTCCCATCAATTCGTATTATATTTTAGCGTTCTTTGTATTGGCACTTCAGCAGAGTGGTTTTTCATTAGCTTGTGACATTTTGTTAAGTAATTTTTCGGGATGTTTAATTCTCTTTTTCTATTTTTCCTATCTTACAAAAGATTATAACAAGATAGTGACATTAAGTAAACTGATAATTTTTCTTTTGTTAACGTCAATTCAAATAGAGACTTTTATAGTAAAGAATAAAAGTTTTGATTGTAGAGCAAATATTTTTTCTACTGATTAAGCTGAATATAAGTCTTTGTCTTCGTCTTTAATTTAGACTCAAAGTCGTTGCAATTTAGATTATTGAATCATAAATTCAGAGTTATTCAGCCTATCTGATTTCATAGATTGAAAGCTAACTTGTTATCTAGTAAAAGACGTTCTCTGGTATATTTGATACACATCTAGCGTATCAATTATCACAAAGCCTTACATAATTAAATGTATCAAACTAGCTGCCTCAGCAGCCATTGTTCTGCCCCACTGCCCCTTTTTCTTTTTTCTATCTATTAGAACCTTTCTTCTGCCTTAACAGAAAGTAAAAAAAAAACATTATCTATTTATATCGATACTAAATAGAATAAGTATTTTCAAAATCTCCTGTCGTATCTTTCTTCTCTTACTCGTGTAGTTACATAATAATATTATGCATATGTAGGTTTTATTTTTTAGGCCCCCTTGCTAAACCTCTAATGAATTATAACACAATCAATATCCAGGCAATCAACATCATCTTGAAATGTTCATTTACACGATATTCCAACTTAGGTTTAACCAAGAATTGAAAAATCACACTATAGTTGTACTCGTAGATTTTATAGACAAATACTTACAATGCAAATCCAATTTGATACTAGTCTCGAGTGTGGCGTGTTCCAATTTGGTGTGAGCAGCTCGACATTTGAGAGTGCGCCCGTCGTCCTCCATGCGAGGCATCCACCGGAGGAACGATATAGTTTCGTTACGGTCCTCCGAGTCCTGGGGAATTGTTTTTAGATTTCTTTGTATTGGAGATAGTGGGAAGTACGTCATGTAAAGTTAAAATTAGTGGTTAGGTGAAATCATTGGGAAGCAAAGGTTGATTATGATTGGGAAGAATGAATGGATCAATATGATAAGAGTTACAAAACAAACAGACTTGTATCGTATAGTCGTTGATGCTTGGTTTGATCTTGTTTTGTTAATTTAGTAGCTATAATAATATTATGTGCTTAACATATTATCGAAGCCTCATTAATTATATTAAATAAATACCACCTAATTAATGTATGTCGTTCCAATATTCTACAAACGATAGTACGATAATACGATATAATACTAAGACTTTAGCATAGACACCTACTTATAAATCGTCTCTAAACTCCACGTTATATGGCTTATCTTGTATTATTATCTATTATCTGATTAACTCGTTGAACCTCTTCATAGCATACCTTTTGTGGATCAGTGACAGCCATCTGCTTGTTATCAAGCCACCACGTGATGGTAGCTGGCGGTCGAGCACCAACCGCTCTGCAAGCTAGTTCTGCTTCATTCCCGACTGATAAAGGCTGCTCTCTTGACAGGATCTCCACTAGTAACGGCCGTACTGTTGAAAATTATTTTAGAGATATTGATCATTATATTTTTTAATGTGTAAGTGTATTTGAATGAATGAATGAATGAATGAAAGCCTTTATTGCAAGAAATTTACAAGTAACAATAATTTATAGCTTAACTAGGTTTCTTCTGGGTATCTTGCTTGCCTTTCGACAAAAGCCTCCTCCAAACTCTTCCATGATTGCCTTTGAAGTGCTATTCTTCTCCAGGTCACTCCTCCTACAATTTCCTTTAAATCATCTTCCCATCTAATTTTTTGTCTCCCTCTGTTCCTTTTTCCTTCCCTGGGATACCATTCCAAGAGATCTTTAGTCCACTTTCCTTGTTTATTCCTCATTATATGCCCTGTCCAACGCCACTTTAGAGATTTGACTGTCTTCACAATGCTTTGCAATTTCGTCTTTTTCCTAATATTGGTTATTTTTACTTTGTCGCGTCTTTTAATTTTTAACATGCTTCTCTCCATTCCTTGTTGGCACACCTTTAGTTTTTGCAATTGTTTTTTGGTTAAACACCATGTTTGGCAACCATAAGTCATCACTGGGCGTATGCATGTATCAAAAACCTTACTCTTTAACGTCTGGCAGATATCGTCGTTTTTAAAAATATTTTTCAAGGACCAAAATCGTTTCCAAGAACTTGCTACCCTTTGCTCTATTTCTTTTGTCATAAGATCATTGGGAGATATGATCTGTCCCAGATAAAGATATTCTTCAACATACTCTATGTACCTGTTGTGGACTACTATTGGAATTTTAGTTCTATTGGTCATTATTTTTGTTTTTAATGTATTCATTACAAGTCCTACTTTTGCGCTTTGGTCGGCAAGCTGTTGTAACATTTTTTGTAGAGTTTCAGGTGTTTCAGCTATTACAATAGATCGTCTGCGAATCTTAGATGGTGTAGGCGCTGGCCATTAATGTTTATACCATAAAGGTCCCAGTCGAGATTCCGAAAAATACCTTCAAGAACAGCCGAGAATAGTTTTGGTGACATGGGATCCCCTTGTCTCACCCCTTTCTGTATTTCAAAGTCTATTCCAACTCTCTCAAGCCTAATTTTAGCCGAAATGTGACTGTAGATGTTTTTGATGAGGTTTATATATTTTTGATGGACTCCCTGTAGTTTTAATGCCACCCAAAGATAATCGTGTCTTATAGAATCAAACGCCTTGCTGTAGTCTACAAATCCTATATAGTAAGGTTGATTATATTCATTACATTTTTCTATAAGTTGTTTAATAACAAAAATATGATCAAGTGTTGAATAATTGCTTCTGAAGCCAGCTTGTTCTCGAGGTTGTGATTCATCCAAGGTGTTCTGTTTAGGATTGTTTTAGCAAATATTTTGTATAGGTTAGGCATTAGACTTATTGGTCTGTAGTTTTCTATTAATTGTTTGTCTCCTTTCTTATGCAGTAAGATAATCGTTGTGTCGGTCCACTGTTTAGGTATTTTTTCAGTCTGATATATTTCGTTAAATAAATGGGTAATAATCGGGAGAGTCTCTGATGCAGTCTTCTTTAAAATTTCGTTGCTGATTTTATCATCGCCTGGTGCTTTGTCATCTTTTTGGGATGATAGGGCCTTTTCTACCTCACTTACTAGAAGCGGTGGTATTTCTCCATTTTCTTCGTCCATGTTATAAACTTGATTTTCTATAGGTAATGTAGCGGTGTCCTTGTATAGTGTTTCGTAGAATATTGTAGCAGTTTCTAAAATCTTTTTTCTATTTGAGCTTGTCGTGTTAGTTTTTGTATTTTTTATTTTAGGTATCCAATTTTTGTCTTGACTTAAAAGTTTTTGTGCTTTTTTCACTCCACCCGTCTTTTCTATTTGCTCTTGTATTAGTTTAATTTTTGTTTTCTTTTTAAAGTTTCTTATGTTCCTATTGATCTGTTTACTAATTTCTTGTATTTCTTTCTTGTTGGATTTTCGATTTTTTAATAGTTCTTTCCTAGTTTCCAAAAGTTTTCTTGCTTCGTCCCCCACTTTATCTCTCTTAACTTTCACAGATATCAAGTTTTCTTTTAATTTTATAAGGTTCTTTTCTAATACGTTATATTTGAATAAGACTGATTTATCGCTATTTATCTGCATTTCGTTATTGAGTATATGGCCAAAACTTTTCAACACATCATCTGGAATTGGTGGAATTTTTTCATAGTTTTGTTTTATGAATTTTCTTGACCTTTTTGGTTCTATTGATTTTATTGTACCTCTCAACAATCGGTGGTCTGAGTTAAAGTTAAGTGTATTAATGACTTCTACGTTTTCAAAATATTGTGGCTTATTTGTGAGTATAAAATCGATTTCGTTGCAGGTTTTGGCGTCCGGGGATATCCAAGTCCATTTTCGCTTAAATTTCTTCTTAAATAGTGTGTTCATGATTTTCAGGTTAAATTCTAATGCAAAGTTGATTAATCTTTTTCCATTATCATTCCTTTTACCGTAAGTATGAGGGCCCATAATCTCGTTCTCAGATTCTGTTTTTTGACCTTATTGACTGTTGAAGTCTCCCATTATTATTAAATTGTCGTACTGTGTTTCTTTTATGTATTTGTTAATAATCTATAGAAACTGTCTTTTTCTTCTCTATCAGTTTGGTCGTGTGGGGCGTAGGTCTGTACAATGGTCCACATTTTTCTGTAACCTGGTATATTTATCTTTAACATGATTATTCTATCCGATATTCCTATGAATTGTTCTACTTCCTTTTTAAGAGCAATATTTATTAAGAAACCAACGCCATTCCTTCCTTTTTCCTTACCTTTGTTGAAAAATATATATTTACCTTCTACTTCTAACATTTCTTCTTCGTTTCTTTTTGTTTCACAGATACCTATTATGTCCCAACGTATTTGTTCTATGGCTAGTTCAAATTCTGCTTGGCGTTCCTCAGTTCTCAAAGTGCGGACATTAAATGTGGCAATGTTGAATTTTCTATAATTTAAAGTTTTATTGTAGGATGCGGTTGATTGGTTTGGAGGGTTGTAGTCTGAAACCCCACGGTGACAAGCCGGATTGGGGAGTGCTATATTAAAAGTTCTTCTAGTTTGTAGTTGGTCTGTAACCAGTAAGTGTATTTAAAATAATATAATTAAACGAAACTATGTTGTGAACTTAAGTAGTAGAGTTCAAAAATCTCAATGAGAAATACACAATTTTGTGTTTGTGATTAATTTTGTCTTTATTACTCTAACTATCCCAAATTGCCCAAAATATTCATATAATCAAAAAATATCTAACATGCGACAACACTATTAGTCACATTTTCGATGACATTTCTGTATCGCGTCGCAGTTCAGTGCCTAACGTAATTCTGAAAAACGCTGATGGAAACCTAACATTTATTTTCATAACACTATTAACTAAATTACCGAAGAGCGTTAAAGTCTAATGGAACACAAAAAGTTATAACACAACAACGTAGAATATTAAAACAATGTCACGATTCGAACATTAAGCGAAAACAAAGGCATCGCCATCCATTAACATTAGTAAGTGGAGTGAAAAGCCCACGAAACCATAGAAAACTTGTATTACAAGAAAATTACGGGTCACATAATGATAATGAAACATAATATCCTGGATTTCAGCGATGTTTCGGAACAATGCGCGGCAATGTGTACTAACGAATCTGTATGAGACGGAGCACAAAAGAAATCTGTAAGCTGTCGTCATAATATCAGAGATTATTTGAGAGTCGGCGTGCCGTTTGATCTAGGTTAATCGCGGGGATTTGTGGATTCCGTTTTGTAATAACCGGGAATGAGGCAGGTAAAAGTGGAAGAATGGCAATTTCGTGAAATTACTTCGCCGAGCGAATACTGGCGGATGGAGCGACGTATTTTTTTAAAGTTATTAAACGGATAATTTGGAGTGGTTCGTTTAACCAATTTTATAGTTACTGCGGCGAAGCATTTGTATCTTATCAAGTAGTAAGTAGATTGGACATTTTTAATCAGGGTTTGTTACAATGTATTTTCGTTTAATTCATACAAATAGCTCAAATCATTCACTTAAATACAAAATTAAGGAAAAAATATGCTTTGGCTCTATTTTAATTAAAAGATTACAGCAATATCCCGAAGCGTTATTTATTCCTCGCACATAAATAATGCTATCGTTATGGAAGAGTCTAAATACGTAAGGAATTAAATGAAATATCGACTTTCATATATCTCTATTACCTATCATATACGAAAGCATCTCTTCATCATATTATACATTATATCTTCTATTTTTATATTATGTTGAATTCCTTCCCAGGTGAGGACTGGCCCAACTCATGGCGAAGCATGCTCAACTCCCCAATACCCAAGCATATAACTCTAATTTAATTATTTAATTGAATACTAATTCAAAAGCGTCAGAAGAATATTTTTAGATGAACTGTCAGTTTGGTCTCTTACGCAAAGAAAATCATAAAATATAAACGTAAAACATATTATTATTATCTTTTTAATTATTCCCTATGACAGCATCTCTGTACAACTTAATTAAGACTGTTCTTGTCTATCTCAATTTTTTTATCTTGACGTAATTGGATGAAAACTGGATTAAGGCCTGGAGTTAATGTGGATGAAGTATCTACAAGATAAGGTAAATAACTAATCTAATCTAGATGAAAGAACAGTTGTAACGTGTATATTAGTACTACGACTTCGCTCAGACATCAGTATGCGAATTACTGTTTAGGAAGGTACTACACTGTTTGGTCGAATTATAGCTCATGACAGACAATTTTGGAGTTAGAAATAAAAAAAAAATTGGTAAACATTAGAACGGTTTGATAAAGATGAAACAGTAACAAAATTTATAATTATAAAACTTTGTAGTTCATAATTATTATGACTTTAATATAGTACATGTGACTAAACCGCAATTTATTTAGATGACATTCTAGGAAATGTAGTAAGTTTAAACATTTGTGGCAACGTCAAAAGTTTTGCTTTAATTAGCGAAACTATAAAATATAATTATGTATTCTGCACGTTCATTTGAAAATTTTGTCAAAACATTGTTTACAAAGGTACCTACTTCTTTGTTATCTTTAACACTTTATCTAAATAAGCATCATAGACGCTTTCATACATCGTCCTAACACATATTAAGTATGTAGTTTATGATCTGCTAATGATTTTTATTCCCGTCAATTTCTTACAAATCGCTATTAAAGTAACCTGCCAATAGCCGTAATGCCTATTCTTATCAGCTCAGCGTATACAATTATTATTGTATCTACTATTCAAAACAATTTCACATTATACGCTACATATTAGTGCGGTTGCGTCAAAGGCCTCGACCATTCACCTCCACCCTTGTAATAATATAAAGGGTCTAGTGAATTATTGTTCTCAAAATTAGACGTTCACACATCACTCACATTCACTAATAACTATTTAATTTAGTTCGCGCTTCTTGTTAACTATTGCATGCTTGAGTTGTTTTGATGTATTAACATATTTGGGAAATTTTGGACGGAAGATACAAATTTAATCATTTACTGAGTCGTATTATAAGTGTTTTGATTGTAATTTTATGATTGTGAAGCTTGATTCAAATTTACTTAAATTATTAAAATTAAACACACGTATCTCTACTTATATTTAGAGTGGGAAGATTTGTATGTAACCATGTTTGTAACGAATTAGCTCAAAAAATATTGGACAGATTTGGATGAAACTTTCAATATTAATATAGGTGTACATCAGAATAACACATGAGCTGTAGAAATACTTGATTTTGAGCGGGTTCATCCGCTTGTGAAACCGCCCGGCACAGCTAGTACAGATATAAAACTACCATATTATATAAATAGCATGGAATTCATAACATTATGTATAAAATAATAATACTTACGATATAACTGTATTTGAACGTTAACCCGTAGCGGCGGCACTAGTGCAGTATTATCTGCAGTACAAGTATACACTGCTTCGAAGTATTCTCTCTTTAGCTTTGGTATTTTGAGCTCTAATGTACTGAGACGGGAACCATCTTCAGTAGGGTCTAGCTTTGATATCATCTTGTCGTCACGCCACCATCGAAGACGCGGCATTGGTTTACCTAGGGAATACGTTCAAGCTTAAAAATAGTAAAAATTACATGGGAGAAATATATATAATGACATAATATACGAGTATGTATTGTGTGTGTGCAATAGATTAAGGTCTAGCGAAATTAAAAGTAAAAGGACAATATTGTGTGATAAAAATGAAATTCATCTCAACTGCTGTTATTGAATGTAACGACATTTATTGTATTATAAAATGTAGTTTCATTTAGAAATATATTTAGCAAATATTAAATTTACCTCTTCAGATTTTTATGCTTCAAAAAAATTACACTACATGAGTTTTCTTTTACCTCAATGTCTAGCTTTTTGGAAGCCTAACCTCACTGTTCATACCAAGTAAGAATCGTTAATAAAATGACCACAGTTACATGATATACCACTCACAAAATACATAAATATACACATGTGGTAGTACTTGGCCTATCAAACTTTCACATTGGGTAACAAATGCTGCACACGTTTTTGCACCTAGCTTGAAGCTGGTGAAAAACTTTTTGTCCTTTTAAAGTAGTGAAATTATCTACATTTCAAGGAACTATTGTATATTTTTAAAGAATTGCTTAATGTGCTGTGTATGTTTTCGTTTCAATGTATAAGTTCACTGACTTCATCGTTCGTGTGAAATTCGATAACATACAATCATGTAATAGCTCTTTGAAAATTAATCCGATGACAATCAAATTCATGCACAAATGTTTAATAATAATGATTGCTATTTATCTATTAAAATAAGTCTACGAATAAAATATTACACCACAGTAGCTAGTTTAATTTCCAAATTAGGGAATTCAAAATTAATCTCCTAGTTTGAAAACTGTATAAAGATCATTACTTTTAAATATTAGATAACCAAAGTATTATTTCGCATTTATTTTGTATATTACAGTTCAGTTGCTTAAGCATTACATTACGTAGATTTTATTTGAATATGACGTCAGAAAAAAGCCTTAAAATCAGTGCTCCTTATACAATTACAACGCAGCATAATAATAGCTTCTAGTGTTATTAAAAATACATAGAATCGTCTAGAAGTCAAACGTTAGTCGAATCAAACAAAGCGTTGATAAATATGAATAAAAAGCTGCCTAACTTCAAACATAATTACGTGGTTGCTGGCAATTTTGTTATGGAAATGGAATGGTTATTAACATAGCAAAAATAATAGACCAATGCTCCAGTTTCATTGTTCTTTGGTAATTAGGTTAAGGCCTTTTAATTGAGTGTTGAATTATAAAAGTAAATAAAGGGCTTATAATCGAAATTGAATTTAACACGAAGAGTGCGAGTTATTCCGTTCGGTTAAATTTTTAAATGTTTATAATATTATGAAGTTAATAGAATTTTATTGGAAGTTATGTGGATGAAAACATTGTCTAACAATAGTACCAATCATTTATTAATATTTGGACGTGAATAGTGGATTGAATGGTTTTTGTTCATAAATTAATTATTTATTTTGTGCTCTTAAGTGATCAAGTATATTATAACCAATTTTGCTAGCAAGTCTATAAAACTAGGAGCCTGAACGTATACAATGTATAATAATTGATATTATTTAGTTTAAAGAAATAAAATTCTTTTGACGTGACTCTATCCTTGACCACGCTCGCTTTAAAGTCTTTGAAACGTCTGGATGCACAATAAATAATAAAATAATGAATAAATCGCATTAAAATGAAATAAAAAGTATAAACAATCTAACATATTTGTTAATTATGTTGAGTGTTGAATTATTATTATTGATGTTCACTTTCATTCTTGAAGCTTTAATTTGTATTGACTGATGAATTTATCAAAACATAATGCACCTATGACGCGTGCACTTCGTTCACTCAATGAAACAGCAATCAAAACGGATATATTTTGTTGCACTTGGGATGAATTCAGGCGAGTAGCTTTATTTGTAATATGCTATAAAAAGTGATAATGTCTTTATTTTTTATGTTAAATATTTATAATTTCAATGTAACCAATTAAATGTAAAACCACTATCGTATTGGGAAACTGTAATGTTAGTGTGTGTTTTTGAATAAATAAATAAAAAAAAAATATCTAGAATTGGTAAGACAAGATATATTATTACTCTTGTGATACCTTGTAGTCATTAAGTTATAAGTATTGGACAGAAAAAAGCAGAACACGAACCCTGTGGTCCCGTAATTGTAAAATACGTGTTCTGGGTCTCCGTACATTGAAAGACGAACATAAATTGGTACATTGCAGAAGTTGTTCAAGGAATAACATACACCAATTAAAAGTTAACGAAACAGAGAAGTTATTTTGATAAAATGTTACCACAAATAAATGTTTTCCACTAGTTTTACCTCCACTTACAACACAGGTAAGTTTGAGACTTGTATCTTCTATGTAAGGGCCGGCTATACCAATTATTTCCTTGTCGCTCTCGTCAAATATTTTCGGCTTCTCTGGTAATTCTGAAACAAAACAATATATATTAATTATGAATAATGGGGAACAATGCGAACGGATCAAAGGAAACCCAACTCAAATAGATTTTAAAAACAAATGCTGTCATTTTATTTGCAACAATTTCAAATCTTCCATTTATAATGTAAAGTTACAGAAGCCATTTAATTATTTATTCACTTTTAAGAGTTTTAAGTGAAACCAAATATTATATAATGCGAAATATTAATGATGTCATTTGGGGAAAATAAAAGATACACATTACTTCAGAGGTCCCTTTGTCTGACGATTTTTTGCTCTACATAATATAAAAGTTTAATTATGTTTACATTCATCACTACATAGTATAAAACAAAGTCGCTTTCTCTGTCCCTATGTCCCTATGTCCATTTGTATGCTTAAATCTTTAAAACTACGCAACGGATTTTGATGCGGTTTTTTTTATTAGATAGAGTGATTCAATAGGAAGGTTTTAGTATATAATTTATTAGGTTTGAGACAAAGCGGGCGAAGCCGCGGGCGGTAAGCTAGTTATCTATATTTTGTATAAAAATAATTCCAAACAAGTATATAGAACAATCATTGTGGTCACTATAACCAGTCCTGAGATATAATAAGCTATAGGTAATTACATAGGTAATTAGCTGTGGTAATTATGCATTTTGATATCGCTCGATTTCCTTTGAGATTTGTCAATGAAGCCATAGTATGGATAATTAAATTTCGGGAAATAACATATGAATTGTAACTTAATTTAATAACGATTTATCAATTAAGTTCCATATATATATCTAAATTTTACGATTAAAGTTAGATAAGCTGGCTACAAAATTAACGAATTTTCTTTAATTATTTTGTAGTTTATTTTAGCTATCAACATAATTTACATTAATATAATTTACATAAACAAATACAAAACAAACATAAAAAACATCGCCTGATGGAAGTTATTAACAAAACCGCCAATGCAAAATCATTGGTTGTTTTTTCAGCAGAACTGTCAAAACTTTTAAGCGGCATCGCGATTGGCTCAGAATGAATAACGAACATGTATTGTAACCTATGATTGTAACGAATGAAAATGAATTGCTGTAAAGGTTTATATTCACTGTACATTCATTTATTTTGCTGAGTATTAAAATACTGGTGTTATTATACAAAAAGCATAATCAAATACAACTTTGTTGACTCTATGAAAGCGTTTTTCTCCTAAGATTATAAAAGTGATGTAATATAGAAAATAAAACGTAAGTGGGATAAGACACCCGGATGGAACGAAGTTCTACGAGAGAGAGAGAGAGCTCTCTCTGACAGACCGAGAAACATGCGCATGCCGCATGGCATACAACTATTACAAAAAGTGTCGTTACAACTTTTGGTCTTGATTCCATCTAGCCCCCTTTCGCAACGCGTGATAAGGAACTTCGTTCCAATATACAGAATTTGTTTCAATTCAATACAGAAGTGTTTCTATTTTAGCTGCATAAATATTCTGTAAGCGAAACACCCTTTGAAATTGGGCAAGTAAAGTTGCTAACTAGCAATCGAAATGTTTGTGATCCCCAGAAATACAAATTCGACTGTTGTTAGAAATTCGCTAAGATCGCCCGAGCTTCCTTGTTTTGTCCGATATAAAGTTTTGGTTTAACCCTTTATCTCTAACTTTCGTTTTAAGTTGTATTGTTTAATTTATATTTTAGTCCAGTTATCAGCCTAATTTATTTATTATTTCAATGCAGAAATCTTCTAAAAGATGAATGATGTTTGTGTCTCTGTGAGATATTTTTCCATTTAATCGTAATCACAACTTAAATTATATTTTAACTGAATATATTAATCCGCTCTTTTGTATTTAAGCCTATTTTAGTATCGAAAATATGGATTATGTTTCATACAATCTATACTTTATATTATAAAGCTTGCTTGAACGCGCTAATCTCAGGAACTACTGGTCCGATTTGTAAAATTCTTTCAGTGTTAGTAAGAAAATTTATCGAGGAAGGCTATAAGCTATATATTATCACGCTAAAACCAGCAGGAGCGGAGCACTGCGGGTAAAATCGCGGGGCGCAGCTAGTTAAATTATAATCATTTATAGCCATTTAAAATTTTATACTTGTGGAACATTTTTTTTATATCAATTTAATTCTAATATCCAGAACTAGTATGCAAATACCTTTAGATAATAATCTATTCAAAAATCCGTTGAATTGTGTTACGAAGCCGAGCGAGTTCACATAGATTGTACCTACGATAAAACCAATCATTCACACGTATGTCAAATGTTTGCAACTTTTGTGTTAGGAAAAACGATTTTTAGTTCGCAGTTTTGGGGTGATAAAAATTTGTTTGGCGTTTTTAATTCACTATATAAATGGTTTAGTAATCTGTTATAATAGTAGTTTTGTTTAGTTGAAATATAACGGGATACGTGTGCAAAGTTTAAAAAAGTAATAATTCATTTAGTTTTTACTGCAGTTAATAATGAACATCAAACAGATCGATAAGCTGCATAAAATTGGTTAATTTAGACTTATTTACTTTTAAAGAAAAAATACCTACTAGCATTTCTGAAACAAAATATATTGGAGCCTTTTACTACGAGAGCTTAATTTTGATCACACTTTATCTATTTTGATAAAACTTATACCATTATGATATAAAAATAGTTTTAGCAACGCATAGTAGCATTTCTTAGTATATCTTAGTATTGTAGGAAGATATATAGAGAGTATATTATTTTTTAATATGAAAACAACAGCATGGTGACCATAAAATATGTTCCCGAAGAAGCCCCACTGCGTAATGAAGCGTATAAAATAAACAACATATTGAAGTTTAAATACACGGTTATTACCAGTCATTAAAAAGGCGACCACCTGAGTCCACGTATTGCAGTCATCAGGGTAAGTGCATCGGTTGCGAAGTAATGAACTTCGGTATAATCGATACTTAAATGTTATTAGCTTTTCAACCGACTTCATGAAAACGAGGTTCTCTTGGATTTGTTAGCTCAGAACTATTGACTGGGTGAAGCGATTTTGATGTTTCTTTTTTTTGTTTGAAAGTATCTTTATTTTGTCCAGTTCTGACCATTTGAACGTAGTTTAGTTTTTTGTTAAAACTTATTATGTGGCTGAGAACAAATACTACGCTATGGTTATAATATAGGTACTAGTTAGTGCGTGAATGGAATGCATTCAAGGAATGAGGTATTGTTATTGTTATTATTAGTAGGTATAGCAGTTACTGTAGTATTTTATCATATATTTTTTATGTAGATAGTGGACAGCTGAATTCAAGGAATTAAGTTAATAAAGTTATTAAAATAAATTTATTAGCTTATTATATTAGTGAGCCGTGGCGTTTCCACGAATGGATATATTAATTTACTAGCTCACCGCCCGCGGCTTCGCCCGCTTTATCTAATACCTAATAAATTATATACTAAAACCTTCCTCTTGAATCACTCTATCTATTAAAAAAAACCGCATCAAAATCCGTTGCGTAGTTTTAAAGATTTAAGCATACAAAGGGACA
>CAJQZM010038243.1:0-19063 GCA_907164665.1 Colias nastes | reverse complement strand
TTGCGTGCAAGACTGCAAGACCAAGACTGAATTTGGGCAACACTAATCCTATAGTCAGATTATTTTGATGTAGTTATAATTTTGTTTCAGCTGTGAATTATGGGCAAAGTACTGCTTTCCTGATAAACAATACTGGTCACCAGAATTCCAGAATAAACTTCATACAGAACATAAAATGCTCTGCAATAGACATTTTCCAAGGACATCATTTAGTGATTACCCGGAAACTTCAAAGAAGCTTCACAGATTTGCAGTTCCTAGTGACATCAAAGAGGTAATTCAGTTATTTATTTAGTACACATATAACAAATATAATCTTTTAAAATTGTCACAAAATATTAAGTTTATAGATGTAGTTAGTAGTTTCATATTAAAATGTTTGCAGTATGTAAAACAATAAATGTTGGTTCAGAGCTCTATGGGATATACTACTAACATTATAAAATATGTGAAAATTCATGAAGATGTTTGAAAGCTTATTACTTAACAAATCTTAAACGGCTAAGCGAATTTGGATTAAACCTGTCACTCAGAAAGAGCATAACCTGCTTAAAATATAAGTTAGTCTTTATCTCAGGAAAATAAACAGTTCCCGAGCGATAAACAATAAGTTTTCTGTATTAGATAAGCCAGCCCAGCTGGAACCGCATGCAAAGCCTATAGAAAAACAAAGGTTATATAATGTTTAAGGGATTTTGAGATTGTATGTTAGATTTTACAACTATTGTTGTAGTAGTAGATTATGATTATTACTACTACAAAGTTTTTTTACTTAAATTTCAGGCTGAACCTCAACCAGGTCCCTCATATTGTCAGGTGCAAGTTTTGAAAGATGTGACCAACTGCTATTCTGAACCAAAACCAGTACCAACCTATAAAAAACCAATACTTGAACCTCTACCTGGGACTTCGCATGTTGCATGCTTCATTTGAAGAAAATAAAGTGCTGAGTGAAATTAGCACTCCTCAGACACTAACAAATGAAAGGCAAACTAAAACCCCAAAAGAAAAATATCTGTTGGCAAAATGCAGAAAACATTTCAAACATATTTGCCAATTGCGAAATAGAATAAAAAAATTGAAAAATAAGGATATTCTAAAAGAATTAAATAAAAACGAGTCAGTTGATAAGATAATGAAAATATTGACTCCTACATTTGCCTTGTTGCTGCAAGCACAGATAAAAAACATAAAAAAAAAACCAAAGGAAGGAGATGGACAACAGAAGAAAAAATAACAGCACTGAGACTATATAAAAGATCACCAACTTGTTATAGACTGATGAGAAGATTGTTTTGTCTACCAGCTCCATCTACCTTAAAATGTCTTTTGAGCAAATTCTCCCTCGAAGTGGGAGTCAATAAATGTATTTTCTCTGTGTTAAAAAGAACAGCAGAACTTCAATGTGCATCTGACAATGAATACATCATCATGTTTGATGAGATGTCAATTAAAAAAAATATAAAATATAATCAAAAGACAGATACAATAGAAGGATTCCAAGACCATGGACTTCAAGGCAGATCACCAAAATTAGCAACACATGCTCTAGTGTTCATGTTAGCTGGCATTAGAAAAAAGATTAAGCAGCCTGTGGCTTACTACTTATTCAGCGAGTATGTAACAGCAGACCGTCTAGCAGTCTTGATAAAAGAGGTAATGTTATCAAAACAATCCAAAATACTAACATTAAAGCTACCTATCTAATAAAACACAGAACTCCATTTTACTGTTATCTTTTATCTTTCTGAAATATTCTGCACACATATATTTAGAAAAAAGTAATTTGAAACATAATTATAATGTTAAAGAATAATTTTAGATATGTACTGAAAGTAAGTAATACATAACCCAAATCAGTTTCCACAAATTAAATTAAATAATCATGTGTGTGTATTATTAATTTGTCAATTTTTTTTAGATAATACGTGAATGTCGTGAGGCGGGTCTTAGCACAGCGGCAACGGTTTGCGACATGGATGGGGTAAATCGACGAGCTTTGTCCATCTTGGGTGCCACTAGTGAAAAACCCTCCATTACTATTGATGATATAGAGATTATCAGTATGTATGACCCGCCTCATCTTAAGTGTTTCAGAAATCTATTTCTGAAATATGATATCCAGTGCACTACACAAATTACATCCAACAACAAAAGTGGAATAGGTAAGAACTAATATTATGTGTTCTCATTTAGTAGATCATAATAATGCTAAATACCTACACATTAATTTTTTTTAAATTAAATGAACTTCTTTATTTTAGGTGTTGCAAAATGGAGCCGCATAAAAACTTTTTATGATCTGGACAATCAGAACCCCAATTTTGTATTTGCTCCGGACTTAAAATTAGAACACCTCAATCCAAAGACCAAACAGCAAGCAAAAAATGAAGGTTAAATTGGCGGCACAAATCTTAAGCCATACGGTTGCTGCTGGGATGTTGGCGAAAATTTCAGAAGGTATACAAATAATATAGTTTTTACTTTTTAATAATATTATTTCAATCTATTAACAGAACTCTGTTTTTTGGGGTTCCATACCCAAAGGGTAAAACTGGACCCTATTATTAAGACTCTGCTGTCCGTCCGTCTGTCACCAGGCTGTATCTCATGAACCGTGATAGTAAGACAGTTTAAATTTTCACAGATGATGTATTTCTGTGGTTGCTATAAAAACAAATACTAAAAAAATAAATATTTAAAGGGGCTCCCATACAACAAACGTGATTTTTTTGCTCGTTTTTGCTCGATATTTATAACGGCAACAGGTAGACGCTTGAAATATTCACAGAATATTTAGTTACATATTCACTTTAAGAATAAATAATTAAATTAAAATAAAACAAAAATTAAGGGGGCTCCCATACAACAAACGTGTTTTTTTTTGCAGTTTTTATAGATAATGGTGCGAATTCCTTCGTGCGCGAGTCCGACTCGCACCATGCCGGTTTTTTTTTATTATTCGTTAAGCAAATAGTTTAAATACATTTTTACTTTCATTTTCAGGAGTACTGACTTCAGAAGCAGCTGTAACTGCAGGTGTAATTTCAAAAATGGACAAGCTATTTGATTCTGTCAACAGCGACTCCTCAGATTTGCGCCGCGGGAAAATACATGCGACTAATTTAAAAGAAACCACACCACATCTCCAGTTATTTAAGGAAATGAAATTATTTTTTAATACTTTAAAATTCTTAGGCTGCACACGCACACCGCCTTCAAAAGAAGGATGGGTGTGGACTCTGAATGCAGTCGAACTTTTATGGAATAAACTCCGTACTAAACATTCAAATGTTCAAAGTCTTGCCACCCGCAGACTACAGCAGGACCCATTAGAAAACCTGTTTGGCTGCATTCGGGGTAATTGTGGTGCTAATTACAATCCCACTGTTGGACAATTTGTTGCAGCCTTAAAAACTTCTATGTTAAGCAACCTAGCTCACCTAAGCACTGGAAACTGCGAAAGCGATTACTGCGAAAGTATAATTGATAATTATAAAGAGGTATAGACCAAATCCACAAACATATGCACAAATGATACAATTTTACAGAATTTTTCATATTCCTCAGATTTCTCTGAGGAACTTGAAAATGTATGTACTGCTGAACCATCAACTGGTGAAGCTCAGGCATGTGCATATGTTTGTGGATTTTTAGTTAAAAGACTTGATTGTACCTGCACAAACTGTCATAATATTTTAATTTCTAAGGAAAAAGGGTCAGTAGAACATTTATTTATTCAATTTAAAGAATACTCCGAAAAGCAGAGCTTGAATTATCCCCATAAAAATATAATAAATTATGTGGAATCCTGTGCTTTGGTGGCAAACAGAATGTTTGAAGATATAGGACACGAAAAGCAAGTACTTAAAAGAGTAAAAGAAAAAATTATAGAATCAGTTGATCATGAGTTTTTAAAGGCTTGTCCAGCACATTGGGAAAAAAATCTCAATTATTTTATTCACAATGTATCATATATTTGTATAAAGAGGCACTGTACATTAAAAAATCGTCAGTTCTCAGAAGAAGCTTCGAAAGCTTCCTTAAAGAGAAAAATGGATATTTTAAAACACAAATGAAATTAAAAAATAAAGAAAATTATTATAATTCCTGAGTTTTTTTGCTAATGTTAATGTAGGTCATGTTTTTGAAGTTACATTTTTCTTTCTGGTTGTGCAATAGAAATGAAAAGTTATGTCAAATTAGCATAATATATGACGTAGGTACCTACGTCATATATTATGCTAATTTTCGTCAGTGTCAAATGCAAAACGTCAGTGTCAAATGCAAAACGTTAAAATTGAGACAAAACAAACTGAATTTCATTGTATCTTACTGAATAACAATATTTTTGTAATTAACCATGGACGGAGAAGATGATATTACTTCAGGTAAGTTATAAAAATAGTCTGATTGACTGCAAATTATAAGTAAACTTGTCACGTTGTATTTTTCATATTGTTAACCTAGTTAATGTTTTGGTTACAGTTGGAGACTTTGAAGATTCTGGTTCTGAATATCTCCCATCACCTACGCCTTCATCAGGCAATGACGACTCGGAAGAAGCCCAACAGCGTAGTACTAGTTCAACCATAACAAGTTTACCACAGCCCTCGCGAACCACATCTGGGTCGATACCAACAGCAGAGCTTCAATTAAGCTTGTCTGAACAAGTATCAGCTGAAACCACCAATGAAACCCCTGTCCTCAAAAGCAAGAAACGTGTGAAAAAGCCTGAGACTTGGCAGCGAAATGTGCTTAAATTAAAACGAGCAAAAGGCGAAGAATACGAAAATCACAAAAAGAACGTTATTCCTGCGAAGACACCCAAAATAGGGGAATGTCTGTCCAAAAAAATGTCATCTAAAGATAAATGAAGAACGCCAGCTGCAAATATTCCAAACCTTTTATGCATTAGCTAATTTCGATATACAAAATGCATTACTGTTCGCGTTAGTTAGAGTGACAAATAAATGCAGAAGCTACACAGGAAGAGAGGAGTCAAGAAGACAGAAAGCATATATCTATCATTTACTGAATAAAGATGGTGTTGAAGTTCTGGTGTGTAAAAAATTTTTCCTGAGAACTTTTCAAGTTTCTGACGGACGTGTCACCAGGGTAATGAAGCGAAAAAGTATACACAATGTCCCACCTATTGATCAGAGAGGTCGACAAAGCTCTGTAAACAAAACACCAGATAATAAGATAGCAGAATTAAAAGAATTCATTGCCAAGTTTCCTGCTTATGAGTCTCATTACACCAGACATAAAAGTGAGAATAGGAGATTTCTATCACCAGATCTTAGTCTTGGACGCATGTATACTCTCTATAAAGAAAGTGTACTCGAACCTTTATCATCCTTCATGTTCAGTAAAATATTTAATGAATGTTTTAACCTACGTTTCCATGCACCCATCAGTGATTCTTGTAAAAGATGTGATCTTTTCCATAACAAAATTAAATGCGCTGAGAGTGAACAGCTAAAACAAGAGTTACAACGTGAACAAGAATTACATCAGAGGAAAGCAGACAGTGCCAGACAAGGGCTACAGAATGATACGGCTTTAGCAAAATCATCTACTGACATTACTGTTATCACCTTTGATTCAATGAAAACCCTACCTACGCCTGTGCTGACAACTGGAATAGTGTATTACAAGAGGCAACTTTGGACTTTTTGCTTTGGTATTCACAACATGGGGACAGATGATGCCTACATGTTTGTTTGGGATGAGGCTGATGCTTCGCGAGGACCTCAAGAAATTGGTTCTTGCCTGCTTTATTTTTTTAAACATTATGTGAAAACTAAAAAAGTTGTCATGTATTCTGACCAATGTGGTGGACAGAATAGAAACATAAAATTGTCATTGTTCTGTCAGTATATTGTATCTCATCCGGATTTTACTATTGAAGAAATAGACCATAAATTTTTAGTCAGTGGGCATTCATATTTGCCATGTGACCAAGATTTTGGTCTAATAGAAAAAAATAAAAAATTCTACAAAGAGATTTACATACCAGATAACTGGCTCGAAGTAATTAAAACGGCACGAAAAAGGCAAGCTTTCAAGATTGTAAGAATGACAGCAAGTGATTTTGTATCAAGTAAATCTTTGGAAAAAAATATAACAAACAGAAAAATATCAGTGAGCAGCAGCAAGGTGGAGTGGCTAAAAATTCAATGGCTAAAATTCCATAAACTCCACCCTTTTTCAATTTTTTACAAATATTCCAACAATGAAGAAACCCTCTTTGATGAAGTCAGCGTTAAAAAAAGGCAGTCAGTAACCATAACACAACTAGATGCATTGGAAAAACCAATTATTTCAGAAAAAAGACCTTCTTGAACTTTTGCAGTTTATCCCACCAGTTCATCACACTTTTTATAATTCTCTAAAAAGTTCCAACACTGTCCTGGATGAAGCTTATTATGATGAAACGGATGAAGATTAACCCATTACTGTTGTTATCTTTAACCCTTAATTAATTATTGGTCGCGTGGGGTGTCATACACCCCAGAGCGGGTTTCCAGGCTCACAACTTTTTAAAATTTGAATTTAGCGCGCTGTTCTTCCAGGTAGCTTCGTAAACACGTAAAACGTACACGATTCAGTTGCGAGCGGCGCTCGGTTGTGGACGGTTGGGCTCGGAGAGCGTGTTTGGTGTGCACGACACCCCATGTGACTGTTTGTGTGGTCTAAATTCCGAGTAAGTGGCCAATTGGTAATTTTATTATTTCTGTTTTAAAACATTGTATTTTGCAAGTGATAAATGTTAACAGTGTTCAATTATAATACTTTGAAATTTTTGAGGTTATGTTGTGATATTTTTGTTTTAGGTTACCAGTAAAATGCCACGTGGACTAAAAGATCCGGAAATTATGCAGTTGATAGAAGAAGAAGAAGAAGAGGCTATCGATAGTGCATCTGAAAATGAGCAAGATCATGACGTAATAGTAAGTGACCATGTCACCGAATCGGAGCAAAGCGAAAACGAATCGAATGATCAGTGGAGTAGTGAGGATGAGGTCCCTTTACAAAATTTAGCCAGCTCCTCTCAAAGTCATGATCAATCATTTTTCCTCGGAAAAAATAGACTAACAAAATGGTTCAAACATCCACCGCGCTCCATGGTAAGAACTCAACGTTCTAATATTGTGACAGAAACTGCTGCACCCAAAGGACCCGCTAGAGATATAACGACTTTGAGCGATGCATTTTTGAGTATATTTTCAAGGGAAACCGTAGATCTTATCCTGACTTACACGAACGAATATATATTGTCCATTCAAAACAACTTCCAGAGAGAACGTGATTGCAAAGTTGTTTCTTACGAAGAGTTACTCGCATTCTTTGGACTCCTTTATATGTCGGGAGTGCTTCGATCATCGCATTTGAATTATCAAGATTTATGGGCTGCTGATGGCACCGGAATCGAATTTTTTTCGAACACAATGAGTTGCAAGAGATTCCTTTTTATTCTCAGGAGTTTACGGTTTGATAGCCGAACAACAAGGGAAGTGAGACAATCACTGGATAAACTGGCGGCTATCAGGGACTTCTGCAATTTGATGAATGACAATTTTCAAAAATGTTATAGTATGTCTGAGAATGTTACTATTGATGAGCAGTTACCCGCGTTTCGTGGAAGATTCTGTGGCGTCGTGTATATGCCTAGCAAACCCACCAAATATGGGATCAAGCATTTTGCTCTCGTGGACTCCGCTACATACTATCTCCAAAGATTTGAAGTCTACGTTGGGGTGCAACCTGATGGACCATTTAAACTGCCCTCTGATACCAAAAGTCTAGTAAAACGATTGATAGAACCTATTTCCGGGACTGGAAGAAATGTTACCATGGACAACTGGTTCACTAGTGTCCCACTGGCCAAATCGCTTTTAGATGACCATACGCTTACCATGGTGGGCACACTGAGAAAGAACAAGCCCGAAATACCAAAGTGTTTCTTACCGGAAAAAACACGAGAGACGACTTCTAGCATATTTGGTTTCCAAAAAGATATGACTTTGTGCTCATATGTGCCGAAACCAAGAAAAGCAATTCTGCTTTTATCGACAATGCATCACGATGATAATGTTGAGGGTGAGAAAAGAAAGCCCGAAATTATTCATTTTTATAATAAAACGAAAGGGGGAGTTGATACGAACGACCAAATGTGCGCCACTTATAATGTAGGAAGACGTACCAAAAGATGGCCGATGGTGATATTTTTTCATATTTTCAATATCACAGGTATCAATTCCTATGTAATATACAAATCTAAAATTGACCCCAATATATCCCGAAGACTATTTTTAAAGTTACTGGCTGTTGATTTAGTCAAACCTCACCAAATATCAAGAGCCAGCATACCCACACTACCACGACCGCTGCAAAAACGACTAAAAAGACAGCATGAAATTTCGGACCAAGAATCTATTTCTGAAGCAATCAAAAAAGGCCGATCGCAATCATACAAAAGGTGCCATGTATGTCCAAGAAGTAAGGACAGGAAAACAAAGACTGAATGTTTTAAATGCCATAAACATGTGTGCAATGACCATATTATGATTGTAGTCTGTAAAAATTGCAACGGTTAAAACTAGGATTTGTAAAAAATATTTTTCATATTAAAAAAATAAGTTAATTATATTAAAAATGTTTAAAAGTTGATTAATATGTAAGTTCAAATGTTCTAATTAATAAAAGTCTGATTTTGCATGTATTTCGTATTTTATTTTATTTCCTAATTCTGGGGTGCTACACACCCCACGCGACCGCTTATGCAACTTTGTAGGCGCGCCCAAATGCAGAAGTGGTGTAACCCACATTTTTTTCATAATTATAAGTTTAATTAATACAAAAATATACTACAATTATAGATTTAGAAACAATAAAAAAATATTAAAATAAAAAAAATAAAAATAAATTTATCTTAGCAAATTTTAATTCCTTCTATTTTTCCTAAGTGCAGTGTCGGGGGTTACACCGCTTTTGCGCTGATAGCCTCATTTATAATTAGGAGAATATATTATATCGACTAGGTTGCCAGACAAAATTTGGCCGCAAGCACTTGTAATAAAAAAAATTGAATCGATTTTTCGGGAAACATTTCGTTCACTACTTTTTTATATGTAATTGACGGAAAAGAATAGCTTTAATTTGATATATGTATTATGATTCATAAATGTGCGTTATGAACGTATAATAAATGGATCGAAATCATCAACCTGTTTGCTCCCGGCTGCGAAGATGTGGCGGCCAGGTGAAAAACGGCAACGGTGATTTTTTAGAATCTTTATATGATTTGCCATGATGTAGACTAAATTTGTTCGCGTACATACACAGTTTTGCGTACGTGTTGTGGTGGAAGCGCAAACACGTACGCAAAACTGTGCAAATAGCGCATATGTCCGGCTTCAAAAGTAAGTATTTCAAGTTTGGGTTTACATTTTAATATTGAGATTATTTAGATAGTGGCTAGATTGTTCGATTTACTTTATTTTGCATTTATTTGAAGAGTTTATAACATAAATATCAATTTAATTTGGCGGCCGCGAACTAAAACATTTATTTTTTAGTTAAGCTGGTATACGGCCAGGTGGCCGCGGCACTAACTCATTATATGAAATAATTTTGCTGTCTTTCTTAATATAAATATAAATTAAGTATCGTATTGTGCTACATTTTTATATTATTGGTGTTGGTTTTAAAGCTATGGTTAGTTTGCGGCCGCCAAAATTTAAATGTTTGAGGTTTTATAACATGGCCGCAAACTAATGCATGTTAACAAAGACATTCTGGTTTGCGGCCGTCTCTAAATTATATGGAAAATAAGACGGCCCCACTCTGATTTTTGACACGAGACTATCTATTTCGTTAGTGTCAAGATATTTCTGTAATTTACAGATGTCTACCAATAAACCCCCCAAAAAAGAGAGATGTACGATCCAGGATAGATTAAGTGGTAGGAGGACAGACGAATTAAAAAAACAGGGCCCTGAGCCAGTGCTGGGGAAACAAGGGGAAGAAAATGTCGTAGAGTGGCTAATAAATATAGCGAAGTGTGGGTTCCCAGTCAAAAAGCAGGAACTACTGGATACTGTGCAAAAAATATTAAAAGATTTGAAAATGCCGAACCCTTATAAAGATGATCGTCCTGGTCAGACATGGTATTTGAACTTTCTAATACGACACCCAGAAACTTCAGTTCAGTTCGATCAACAGAAGGCATCAACAAAGCTCGGGCAAGGGTAACCGAAGAATCAATACGACTGTGGTTCCGCGAACTTGAGATATTTCTTGAGCAACACTCGGACCTCAAATTTAAATATAAAAACTACTAGGAAGCGAACGTACCATGAAAATGAGGCCGCTATAAGAATAAAAATTAAGAGTTTTGAGTCTTAAGTGTTCAAAGTAATAAAGGTTTTAGAGGAATGCTAATATGCATAGAAAGCCTAAAACACTTGTATAAAACTCTAGTTGAGGATACATAAGAAATGGTCTATATTTCTACGTACCGTTTAAGCCAAGATCATTTGGAACTGTTCTTCGGCATGATAAAAATGAATGGAGGGCATAATGACAATCCTAATGTCCTTTCAAAGGTGCATACATAAAACTATTATGCCACATGGAACTACAAGCAGTCGTAACAGGCAACTGTGTGCCATTAGAAGATATTTCTGTCCTGACTTGTTCTACTGCAATAAAATGCATTAATCAAACCACTTTTCCTGAACGTTTTGACGATGACGAAGAACAGCCGTACCAAGGATCAGAAGGACATCTGATGTAGACATTGCTTCTATACTAGCTTCGATTCATGATCCAAACTACAAAAATTATGTCGTTGCTGGGAATGTAGCAAGATCCTTAATGAAAAGAATCAAGTGTTTGTATCGATAGCATGCTCACCAATGAAAAATTGTGGTTTCACAAATTGGTCGCTTTACGGGACAACGGCGGCTTAATTTATGTATCAGAAGCTGTTTACTGAATATGTGGTATAGCCGAAAATTATTTGCGGATGCACATGGCGGAGACAAATAACATAAATAAAACATCAGAGACAAAACTTGCTTTGAAAATTATGGAAAAACTTGTTGGTAGGTCTATTTTTCCTTATGCAGAGGAACATGTTACTGTGAAAAATCATGTTAACAATATGTCAAAGCTTATTATTGAAAAATATTTGCGCATCCGTCTTTTTTACGAGTCGAAAAAAGACAATGTAATGAAAACAGCATTATCAAAGCGGCAGTTATTCAGGAAACAAATATCTACAGTTTACAGGTTACTTAACTGATTAAATATGCTTTATAAATAAAGTAAATAAAGTACAGAGTAAAAAAACATAATTGTATATGACGGCGCCACCGTCGAAGCTTTAAAAAATAACGAACGGCGAACCGATAAAAAGCAGCGCGCGCGCACGACTCGGGTCATTCGTTCGCCGACCGTTGCCGAGTGCACATCTATTACGAGCTTACTATAGCTTATTTGTGATATTTATTTTATTAGTGGTCATAATTGTAATACCAAGTGATTGTATTAGAAACGACTGTATTGTAAAACTGACATGATTAAAAGAGCAACTATGGAGTTTCTTGCCGGTTCTTCTCTGTAGATACTGCTTTCCGAATCGGTGGTAAATGTTTCTAGAAGAAGTCTAATTGAATAAAGAAATGTTTGAGATTGAGGTGTTTCTTTGCTCGATTACCCAACGCAACGCCCACAGCCTGAAAATAGATTCACATTTTACACCTTTCGCCGATATCAGAAGTGGGATGAAATCGAGCAAATGAGAAAACACGTGGCGATAACCTGGATACAATTAATGCGTGCGCTGATTAAAAGACAAAATGCCGCAACCACGTGGCACTTCGATCCAGTTTCAACGGGAAGAGGCAAACTACACATCTACGAGCATACGTGTCACTGAGCAGCCGGTGACAAAGGGAGAGCTCGTTATGTGCGGGCAGGGTGGCAACTTCGCCTCGCGTTGCGCGGATGCCACTGCCGCTCGCACCACCGCGTCGGACCCCGTATTATCGAGAGCAGCGCTTCATCATGACTTCACAAGTCTGGCATCGCAGCGTTATCGCAGTAGCAGTGGCGCGGGCGGTGCGCCTACAAGCCGTGTGGTTCATGGCAGAGGAGGGTTATGGTGTAACGAAACGACGCGTTGGCAGCTGCCACTCGGCACATGTATGAGGCTAAGTGCTGGTGAATCTGGTCAGTCGTACTATTTTTATTACTATGTTTCTGATGTTCTCTTGTAAGAAATCGGTCAGTAGATAACATTTCACTTTGAGTGTGCAATTAGATAAAGAAAGTAAGGTTTTTAAAATATAGTAACTTATTTGAAAGAAAAAGAAATTTATTGCCAAAAACATTAATTACAAAATTTATCTTAAAATTAATTGAGGAAAATCGTCACAGCCTCAGCTAAATGCTGCATAAAAACAGCGCTGATTTACAGGCCGTACAGATTTTGTTAAAAGTTGTAACCTACAAGACCAGTGTATAGTTAAATCTTATTGCATTTAACTCGACTTATTCACGCAGTGATGGTATTATTAGGTCGTGCGATATTGCTTTACGGTTTTGTAGTTAGTTAAATCTTATTCCATTACATTTAGCCCATCTTAGTTACGCAGTGATAAATTATTATCAGTACCTAGGTCGTGTGACTTGTATTTCACTTATTCAGGGACACGTTTACTTGAGTAGGTAATTCACGTTATTTTAAAAAACACTTCGCGGCGTAAGCACTGTCTTCAAGATGAATTAAGTAACGACTTGCTTTAATGTTGGTTAGTTTGTGAGCTAACACTAAAGAAAGAAAGCGCAATAATTCGTACACTGCATCCAGATACTTCAATCGAACGTAAACAACATTCACTTGTCCGTGTATCGGAACAAAAAAACAGTATGCGAATTACTTTTAAATTAGTTTCTTAACTACCCGCGTTAGTTTCTTGACTACCCGCATTCATTTCTTGAACTACCTGTGTTAGTTTTTATTTAGACTATACCCTTGACAAATAGCAATTAATTGCTACACAAAGACATCCTTATTGCCATTCGATTAAAAAACGAAAAGCAATGCGTTAACTAGTGCTTAGAGGTTTAATAAACTTTTCGTAGGTTTTATTTAGGGTGATATTTGAGGTCATTTCTTTATAAAAAAATATTAAGTCGTGAACAATTCACAGTATACAGTTTTTACAATATGCAGTTTTATGAAATGTGGCAGATTTAGTTTGATCGGTAAATCGAGGCATTTAGTTTTGAATTTTTACTTAGAGAATTTATTAAGTCCCTATTTAGGCAGTTCATAATACAATGTCACAGATAATTAGCGTGTGTTCAAATAAACATCTGGCGTAAGATTTTATGATTGGAGTACGGGTCTAGATTTGGTTTTAGTATGTAATTTGATTGCTTAAAAAAAAAAAACTCTTAACTATCCCATCAACGTTAGGGTCCGTTAAATATTACGATAGTTAAAAAAAAAATAATAATAACTGAAAATAATCTCAAGGTTAATGGCGCATTTACAGTTTACATACTGTCGTCAGAATATAATGTCTGTTTAATTGAATAGAGAAAAGAAAAATTCATCCAGGTTTTCTGAAGGTTATTTTGTAGCTTCAAAATATAGATAAGAACGCAAATCCTAAACGTGGAGTATTCGATAGTATAATCGATTTACATTGTGTGCATTTAATGTAATTCCTTGATAATAGTTTTTGTGACTAGCTGCAGTGTGACATCAACTGAATACATCAATTAGGTAGTTGTACAGTAGGTGTTGAGCAGTACATTCTTATTACGTTGAAACTAAAATTTAGCTCAGCCCTTTTACCGCTCGATATGAGATTCACAGATGAGTTTAAGCCTACAGTTGAATTATTCGTTTTAAACTTTTTTAGATATTGTACTTTTTGCGCTATAGTCAATGATCATAATTAACGACAGGTAATGTCAGATTGATTTTAATTAGCTAAATTACAGAGAGCGTTTTACGACACAGCGTTTAGAAGCGAGGCAGTTAACAGTACGGCGCAGCGGTTGCGTAGCATATGGAACAACGTAGCATCATCAGCGGCCCATGGTACGGCTCGATGACGCGATGCCACGATGACGCAGCGCAAACGTTGAGGATACGGTCGCGTACCGTTTTACTTATTTGCTGCGGCAACACTCTGTTTTCAGCTTTCATAGTTGACCAGTAGCATACTGACATCTGTTTACTCGTACGCTGTAAGATGTAAATGTGTGTTGTGTCCACACAACACACATTTACGTAATATTCCAATATTACTACGGTAATGTCGTTTATTAGAAGAAAGTGATATGCTATCTGGCATGAGGTCCAGGATAGTACATGTGTGTTCTGACCGGTCAGTAGGATCGGGGTAGTGTGGAAACCCTGTAAGGTCAGTGTAGGCTGAGGCAGAATGGATGTTATTTTGACAAAAAAAAATAAATGAAAATGAATTATCGTAGTAATGTAGTGTGAGATATTATGGCGTGCGAGGACGCAAGTATGACTGTATCGGAGATAACTTGTGTAAAGTAAAAGTTTGTAACGTGGATTATTGTAACGGTAATGATTTCATTGCAGGAATTGTGCGTGCTATCTGGGTTGCAGTCTACGGTAGTTGAGCCTTCATTTGTGGTGAGCGAGCGTCGTGTCTATGTTATGTGGATGTTGTTGGTGTTCTGTAAGGTCAGTATGGCCGAGCGGTATAGTTGTCTAATCCCGGGATGAAATACCGTAGTGCTGTAAAACAAGAAGGGACGTACGAGGACGTACGATTGTCAGTATGGCCGAGGAGTGGAGAGAGTGGAGAGAGTCGTGAGTTTGGATTTAATATTGTTGTGTAAAAAAAAAAAAAAGAAAAGAAGGAAAAAAAATAATCCTTAAAAAAAAATTATGCAAAAAAAATGATGCAAAAAAATTATGCAAAAAAAAATGATGCAAAAAAAATGATGCAAAAAGAATGATGCAAAAAGAATGATGCAAAAAAATGATGCAAAAAGAATGATGCAAAAAAAAATGATGCAAAAAGAATGATGCAAAAAAAAAAGGAGAGCAAAAAGAATGGTGCAAAAAAAAAGAGAGCGAGTTATTGAAGGGAGTCCGGTCCAATAACTCGGCTATAGGGATTGCAGATCCGGTCTAGCACGCTAGAGGGAAATCTGGAGAGATTTCCGGACTAGCACGCTAGAGGGAAATCTGGAGAGATTTCCGGACTAGCACGGTTGCTGAAGGGCTTGCCGGACCAGCACATTGTTTTAATTGTCTTGTTCCCAGGTGCTCAGAAGTCGCTCGAGGACGAGCGTATGTCAGAATGGCCGTGACGGCGCCACCGTCGAAGCTTTAAAAAATAACGAACGGCGAACCGATAAAAAGCAGCGCGCGCGCACGACTCGGGTCATTCGTTCGCCGACCGTTGCCGAGTGCACATCTATTACGAGCTTACTATAGCTTATTTGTGATATTTATTTTATTAGTGGTCATAATTGTAATACCAAGTGATTGTATTAGAAACGACTGTATTGTAAAACTGACATGATTAAAAGAGCAACTATGGAGTTTCTTGCCGGTTCTTCTCTGTAGATACTGCTTTCCGAATCGGTGGTAAATGTTTCTAGAAGAAGTCTAATTGAATAAAGAAATGTTTGAGATTGAGGTGTTTCTTTGCTCGATTACCCAACGCAACGCCCACAGCCTGAAAATAGATTCACATTTTACACCTTTCGCCGATATATACAATTATTAAAATAAAAATTGATTTTCTTTTAAGTGTTGTTGTTTTCTTTTGTTATAAAAAAATAAACATTCCCGTATTATAACAACTTTAAATTACCATATCCACACTTTATCAAACACCTATTTATAATTATTGCCAAAAACAAATGGTTATCAGCGACCGAATGATTACCCCACTTTCGGGCAAAATGGACCGTCACTGACAACATGTGTATTTGTGCGTGTCGCCGAGCGTTAAATCGTCATCTCTGTGTGTACCGATTTAGTGCGCTGTTGCGTCACTTTTGAGATGGCGCTTGTATGAAGACTATCTTTCTATGTGTAATTATTCTAAGTTCTTTGATTATAACACCGGAGAACCAAGCAGAAGTGGGTAGAGGAGTGCCGGGGAATCAACAGTTGAATAATCAGGAGCATTCAGGAGTAGTTCAGGCACAGAGTACTATATTAATTAAATAATAAATAAATAAATAAAATCTTTATTTGAATTCATACATTATTAATGTGTCACATTAGATTGGGGTTCCTTATATTAACAAGTCCTATTTTCGAAAATAGCAACGCTGCTCAACAAAATTTTCGAGCAATCTCAGCCCGAGAACAAGAAAGACCGCTATCGCAAATACAACCAATAGCCAATATAATTGAAACAACTAGTATGCTTCACAACACGGACGAAGCGGTCCCAAATCTAGAAAGTGTAGTTTCAATGAATCCCAATGCACCTACGACCAATAACGAGATGAGATTAGCTAAGATTACAAGAAAAACAGCCTCACCATTAAATATAGATCGAGAGCGACGAACGAAAGAGCTTGCGTGGTATTGTCTTTTTCCGGATGGAAAGAATGGCTTTGAAGAGAAAAGAGATATTCAAATTACTCCTTTGGATTACTTTCAAAGTCGAGTCATGAGCCTGGACAAGCGTTTCAATCGAAACGATTATTTGTTTTTTGCTCTTTCCATAGTTGAATATTATCGAGCTAAATCCAGTGTTTCTGTATTATGCCGGATGCGTCAGGGCCAAGGCGAGCAGACACCTCAAGGACTCGTAGATAACTAACCAACCTTAATATTTTTTTAGTTCTTCCTTCTTCTGAGGAAGCTAGATTTATTTATAAAATTGTTAATTTAGGTATTAAGCGTATATAGTTGTTTTTTTTTTGTAATGCCAATGAGGGTGGCATGATTA
Organism: Colias nastes; assembly: GCA_907164665.1. NCBI lineage: Eukaryota > Metazoa > Arthropoda > Insecta > Lepidoptera > Pieridae > Colias > Colias nastes. The sequence goes on along the minus strand of CAJQZM010038243.1, from coordinate 2,078 downwards.
TGTCTGATCAAACCCTCTTTAATAAAATAAAGATTAAAAAAAACTACTAATAGTTGTAAAAGAAATGTTAAAGTGTAATTAACATTATTTGTTGATTATTTTGTGTTCCATAACAGTAAAGAAATATGTGATAAATTAATAAGAACAAATTTTAATGTAAAAAATTTAGGCCAGCGTTGTTTGGGTATGAATGTAACTGTTAAAGAAGATTCTATTACTGTAGATCAGAATGATTTTGTAGATGTAATTTTAAAAAGATTCAAAATGGATAAATGTAAAAGTTCAGATACTCCAATGGAGAAGAATTTGAAATTGCATAAATCTAAGTCTATTTGTCAAGCATACCCATATCAGCAGTTACTAGGTGCGCTTATGTATTTATGTGTTTTATCTAGACCTGACAAAGCATATGCAGTGAGTTCCCTCAGTCAATATACTACTGCTATGAAGAGACTCACTGGAAATATTTAAAGAGTTTTAAAATATTTAAGTAAAACTTAAGACTAGATTGAAATTTGTAAAGGGAGAAAGTTCATTGATTGGCTTTGTAGATGCACACTGGGCATCTTGTGATATAGATAGGAAGTCCTATACAGGGTTTATTTTTAAAATGTCTAGAAGTGCAATATCCTATGAATATAGAAAGCAAAAAACTGTTGCATTATCGAGCACAGAGGCGGAATATATGGCCCTCACTGAGGCATGTAAAGAGGCTGTATATTAAAGAAATTTAAAAGGTTAGTGACATTATATTGGCACCACCCGATACAAAAAAGTACGAAGCTCTGAAAAACCGCTTGTTCGTAGTTTATGAAGACTCGGAAGTGCACTAGGTCCAGAAATTATTAAAAGAACTGGAGTTGGGAGAACTGAAGCCTTCTCAACTCTTACGACGTAAGCGAGACCTGGCTCGAAAAAAAATCTCGGAGGAAACACTACGATGCTGTAGAGGGGACATTTACCCGCAGCCGTTCAAGCAGTCCTCACTGTTAGCGAATTGAAGGATCTAGAAAAATTGGCTAACATGGCGGATAAAGTCGTAGAAACAACATGTTTCGCGGAGAAACAGGAGGTATCTTGTGCGAAAAAAAACATATCCACCATAAAATCTACGCAAGTCGAACAGATAACACAGATAACGCAGCGCTTAAACGAGCTGGAATCTGCAGGCTCGAGAGGTAGATCGTTTAGAGGTCGAAGATATGGGAATCGCACGCATCGCTCCGCATCGCGAAACCGCGGGCTCTCAAAACAGAAAAATCCCAATTGGTTATGTTTTTACCATTACCGCTATAAGCATAACGCCAGCAAATGCGTTCAACCTTGTGCATGGCAGAAACAGCAGGAGAGCCAAACAAAAAAATGAATACGGTACAGTCAGCGGCGGATGTCTGTGAATAAACGTCTGAATAAACGCCTGTGTATAAAAGATAGAATATATACTGTATACTTTTCTAAAAATGTGAATATATGTCTGTCAGCAACCATACTTGAATTTTATTATTGTGCAGTGGCGAAAACTCGGCGGATAATTATTTGTGTCCATTTTGTGAATAAGAGTATTTTAAAACAAGCATTTAGCAAGCAAAATTTCTCAAAATAGTAAGAAGTGGACTGAGGGAAGAGAGGCCTTTGCCCAGCAGTGGGACAGTTATGACAGTATGGCTGATAATAGAACTGGTTTAATAACATAAACGATTCAGAACATTTGGATAGACCGAATATTTAAAGCTTTAGTCGTTAGGCTTACATTAAGTTCACATCTAACATTAAAAACTATAACACTCAAGTATCTTGAATCGAGTCACACATTTTTGCCCAACGATACCTATTTTTCTATAGATGCACAGTTCAAATACCACGATAGAATTTACACAGCTGACGAATATGTCGAAGTTATAAAAAAAAGTAAAAAGAAAAATCTTCAAGTATGCAAAACTTTTTAGTACAAGAAAAATGGAAAAGAACATAGTGAATCGGAAAGTCTTCTTGAATAAGACCAAAGCCATTACACAAAAGAAATTTTATTGAAAAAAAAGAAGAAAAGTTTATTGTATTTATGAAAACACAAAACTGCG
>CAJQZM010038242.1:11103-39974 GCA_907164665.1 Colias nastes | reverse complement strand
TTTAAATAAATCTCAATTCAGTCACAGGTAACCTATCACTAATCCATTACACACTCCCTCAACATAAATTTAAAATCAATTTCATAAAAACAGTTCCATGTACCCAGACTAAGCGGTTCGATTCCACATTCCTCATTCGAACCGCAAGGGACTGGAACATGCTTCCGGATAAATTAATAGTTAATTAGTCTTTTAATATTAATAAATAAAAACACAACTTCTATAGTCCATAGTATTTATTGGCAATAATCTTTTATATTACAAATTATCACAGAGATATCCAAACCAGTTGGATTGATTTTTATATAAATAATTAAGTTATATCATTCATAGAAGCATTGAAAATTCTTTGAACAATTATACAGTTAAATACATATTTATAAATATTGATTCCTAAGAACTATCGTCCGAATCACTGTTTAATCTTTGGACCTTTCTAAACTTCTTTCTAACAAGTGGACTTTCTCCATTCGTAACTGGAGAATTATTCTTTTTTGGCGCTTTTCTTTTCCTTCTCTTTTCTTCTAGAAGCATTTCGGCCACTTCCAATTCTGACATGTCGTTAGCTTGCGTTAGACCGATGTGAGAGTCCACACAGAAACTATCCTGAAACAGAATATTAAAAATCTTTATAGTCCTTTCCACCTAAGATGATTTCTGTGACACATCGATTTTTGACACGTGTAGAGATGTCTTGACTGAAATCATATCAATTGTTTCCGATAATCGATAATATTTTATATGGAAATGAAATCGATTTGAATAAAGTACCAAAATTAGTTTTTTCGGCATTTCGCCAACAATTAACTAAGGAAACTTAGCAAACAACAGCAACAAAAAGTCAACAATAACAATTAGTAACAATAACAGAATACCACGTAAAGTATCAATATAAAAATGCAACTTGTATACAAGGCTGACGCACTCGTACAGACGATTGACTCGATTGACAAACGATCACAAGATGGGCGCCGATTATATGATTTTCCAACTCTATGATTTTTCAACGATCCATTTCATGTACACGAATTGCGTAGGTATTATATTTTTGTGTTATTTTATTTTATTTTTCATTATATTAAACTAAACAATACTGTTTTTGATTTATAAGCTTAAGATGTTTCATTTTTATATTTTTGGTTATAATGCCGCCATAAAATAAAAATATTATGCACTCAAATTATTTTGGCGTTTTAAACATAAAATACGTAATTCGGAACACGATGAAGTGTCACAGGAATCATCATAGGTGAAAAGGACTATAGTTGAATGATGATTTATTTACTACTAGCTGTGCTCTGCAGTTTCACTCGCATTGCTCGGCTCCCGTTGGGCTTAGCGTGATGATAGCCTATATAGCCTTCCTCGATAAATGGGCTATCTAACACCCAAAAAATTTTTTAAATCGGACCAGTAGTTCCTATGATTAGCGCGTTCAAACAAACAAACTCTTCAGCTTTAAAATATTAGTATTGATTAAGTAAAACACCGATTTTATCTGAACGCCGATTTACGGAATCGCCAATTATCCGAATCGGTCATAAGTAATTTTTGTTTTGTTTTGTTAGCTGGAGCTCAATGAAGTTTAGATATAATATTGCAACTGTTATGTTTTTATGCTAGTGTGAGTAGCAGTGAAAAAGTGATTTGTGTAAACAAACCATTTCATATGAATCCTCTTCAACAAATTGCGAAAAAATCTCTTCATTGTTGAATTTCTTCGGCAGTGCGGGTATCTTGAAGACACCTTTGATGGGACTTCTGTAACAACAACATATTTTAAAAGATATAAATTTGATGGATTTTATATTACTTGAACAATTTTTATCATTATTTCTTTATTCTTAAGAAATAACTGTCCATAGATGATAAAAGATTTCCTTACTATGGAATAGACTGCAGAAATGAAATGGCTCAGCATTTCATTTGTTAATGATTTATTACAATGATTTTGTGCAAATTTGTTTTTATTCATTTTATAGACACAAGGATTTAATATCCAAGAAATAAACGACCGTAACAATTTTCAGTAGTTTATAGTGTCAGAGTTAGTGCTAAGTGTTATGCTGTGTAAGTGTTGTGCTTTTTTTATTATTATTTGTTGTTTGTTGCTATATTGTTCAAATAGTGTCAAGTGTTAATGTTAAGTGTTAGGCTACAAATATTCAAGTCGCAAAAATAAATTTAATGAACGTTCACAACATAAAATCCCAACTCACTTGACAGACTGCAAGTAATGCGGCAACATATCAACACCATTGTCCTCGTCTTCACACAGGAAGTGTTTCAAGCTGCCCATACTACTGTCTGATGCTGAATCACTGTCTTCATCTGATGACACTTCCGCCTCTAGATCTAAGAACTCGTTGGGCTTGGGTTTCTTCTGGAAGCAGAATTATCAATATCACTACATAGTATAAAACAAAGTCGCTTTCTCTGTCCCTATGTATGCTTAAATCTTTAAAACTACGCAACGGATTTTGATACGGTTTTTTTTAATAGATAGAGTGATTCAAGAGGAAGGTTTAAGTATATAATTTATTATGTTTTAGAAAAAGCGGGCGAAGCCGCGGGCGGAAAGCTAGTATTGTATAGTAATGTTTGTAAAGTTATGGTTGGTGATCTGTGGAAGTTAATAGAGTTGCTTCTTATTTTAATTTTCTCCTATTTCGCTATAAATCTTATGGCCGATTCCACATTTTTATACACTTTCTATTTAACTTTTCTATCATTAAAAACGCAATATAGGTCATCCATGACATTATGATCAAGTGATGTTTTAAATGCTCTATTACTATTTATTAAACATTCATATAATATTATGAAGAGTAAACAATTCGACAACGATTTGATTAGAATTTAGATGTCTAAATTATGGAGTATTATCAAAATTATTTCATATTTTAATTCAAAGCTTACATCGTTTAGTACTTTTTATACTTACTTTGCGTACTTTATAATTTGATGTTTGCCTACTGTTCTTATTGAGGGTACTTTTCTGACTTCTGAAGTCGTTACCAACAAAATCGTCATCACTATCTTCAAGTCGATTATTTCCATTCATAAAGTTAATTTTACGAGGTGTAAGTTTGTTATCTCTTCGAAATTTTTGTAGAATGTCCAGACTCTTAGTAACACTTTTTTTCTCATCACTGTGATTTTTATTAACATCTCTGTTTTTTGGATCCTTATTCTCTTTTTGAGACAAAAATGTCGGGGAATGGATTACAAAATTTATATTACTATCATTTTCAGTGTTTATATCGAATTTGTTTGATGATAACGCAGCTAAAACTTTCTCTCGTAAGCTTAATGACTTGGTATTAGTTCCATCTAATTTCGGCTTTTTATTAAAATACGGAGAGGCTATAATTTCGTCATCTTCTTCTTCAAATTTTCTTTTAACAGTTTTTGGACTCATATTTTGATCATTATTAATTGGAGAAATATTAACTGATTTATTTAGATTAACTTCCAATTCATCTTTTTGAGTTTTACTATCATTATACATATCTACTGTCGCTTTACTAATTATAGGACTAATACTAGGTTTCAAATTAATTGGATTATCTTTAATATTATTCAGACTAAACTCTTGAGTATCATCATCGGAATCACTATCACTATCTAAAATAATAAGGCTTTCATGTTTTGTATTTTGTGTTTTATTATTACTACGTTTACTATTATTTGTTGTTTTATTTATATCTTGTTGTGTCATAAGAATTGGCGAAGAACTTCTTTCGTCGATTTCTTTATTAGATTCTGAAGGTAATTGGGATTTTTTAATTGTTGAATTATTGTTAGTACTGCTATTTATCATTTCAACTAGTTGAGTTATTGTAAACATGCTTTTGTTATTGCTTGTATCTGCTGTTACATTTTGAATTAAATTTGATTTCGAAGAACTTGCGGTTTGTGCACATAATTCAATATTATCTGACTCATCCTCAAGTACTAATTTCTTCTTAGCATTGCTTACAGGAGTAGAACAATTTAAGCGATTTTTCTTCGTGCTAAGTTGGAATTTTCTTACTTGACTACAAAGTATTGGAGATGTCGGTATTTCAGTCTTTAATCTACCAGACAATATGGACGGACTTTTAGAGTTATATTCATCAGATTCTTTGGTATTTATAGGTTTCGGTACATTTGTATCGCTTGCAATAACCTCTTCGCTGTCTATTTTGATTTCTTCATTATTGAGATCTTTTTTATCAATTTCAATGTTCGCCATAGCGTCATCGTCAGAATCAGCAAATATGTCATCAATGCTATCTAAACCAAAGAAGCCTAGTGTATCCTTTGGGTCTTCGGCTTTTAAATCACTTTTAACTTCTATTTTTCCTTCATCAGGACTACTATTTTCAAATATATCTTCAATATCACCGATATCAAAGTTTTTATCGGCTTTATCATTATTAACAACTTCTTTCTCTTCAACTGGAGAATTCGACAAATTAAAATCAAACTCTAGTTCAAAATTTTTAGAATGGTCTCCAATAGAAACGTTTTTATCTCCAATGGAAAGATTATTAATACTTTCATTTTGTTCTTTACTGATGTCGTTCATACATCCTTTCGCACATTTGAGTATAGAATCACTATTCATTTCATCAATAAGTGAAAGATCTGGTAAATTAAGAGTACTAAGTAATACAATAGGAGGTATACATTTCTCTTCTACCCTTTTCACCTTTTTACAGTCACATATGTTGCAGCATATAAAACATTTCTTAACACTGTTCGTAATTTCTAAATTAAGGTCGACTAGCAAGTTTATTAAACTAGTGGAAACTTTTCCATCATTTTGTACACCCAAATCATTTAATAATTTCGTATAATTCTTAGTAGACTTTGTTGCTGTACTAAAAAGAGCTCGGATATCGCCATCTCTTTTGTTCGGAGATTTTATTAGAGGAGCTTTAACTTTCTTTTTAGTTTGTTTTTGCTTTATAGGGGAGGGTGCAATTTTGACTAGATTTTGGGTTGCGAAATCTTGTGTGTTGAATGCTGCAAAATTATAAATAGGTTAATGATTCAGTATATCTAATATTTAACTTATTGATTCAACGAATGTGTTTGACATCATTTGAATTGAAAATTGTTTTGAAAAGATACTTTGTAAGTAAAACAGGAATACAAACTAGGATTTTGCGTAGAAGGCGGTGCATCGAATCTCTTAGCATCACTGCACTGTAACAATGACGTCAATATATCTGTATCTACAGAGTGTGCAATGTTCACTGTCTGTTGTGATGTCCTCTGCCATTCGAGCCATGTGGATAAATTTAGATATTTGTTCTCTTGATTACTTATATCTAGGATAGATTCTGAAAGGTATAAGACTATTTAATAAACCATATTTTACAGATTTTTGGCTTGTTAAGAATTGAACAAGAAATAGCAACACATATTTTTCTACTCATAAAAATAGGTTTAGAATATGTAGAGCGAACGTTCGTATACGATTAATACAAATAGATTAAAAAAAACCTTAGTCTGGATTTTGTTAAGCTACTTCTGATTTATACATATACAGGGTGTCCCACTGTTGGTATACTAAGCTCAAAGGAGGTTATAGTTTTGCATACGCTGAGTACTTTAAAAATACTTAAAAAATTCCTTACGCATTTTTTTTTTCAAATAGATGAATTCTTAAAACTCTATGTGTACATCCATAACAAGCAACCCGCCCAACTTTGCCACTAGCACGTGAGCTATCGTTTAAAATTATGTTTTCATAGACAAAATGCTCACATTAGAGAAGCGGTACATGCCGGCTGCGCGAAGCTAGAGAAAAAAAACATGGATTTTCAGGAAAAACTTAGCAAAAATTTTTTGATGCAATTTTGTTGTTTAAGTATTTTTTACGTGATCAGTGTATGCAAAACTACAAGTCCCTTCGCGCTTAGTATACCAATAGTGGGACACCCTGTATATATATAGATTTTCATGATACCTTTATTTTTACACCAAAGTTCCATCGCTGGCTGAAATCTCTCTACTGTAGAAAAACCTTCAGGAAATTCTGTATTAAACTCTTCTTCTGTAATTAATTCACTAGACTCAGCTTGCCTTATATGAGAACTACTGGAGTTGCTTGTCGATGCTCTGCCATATAGCATACTTTTTATATCTTTTTGTCCCTATAGAAGTATAGAAAATAAACATTATGGTAAATTTTAACTGGTTAACATATTTACTACTAAAATTTTACTGATATTAGACATAACATAATGCCGTTAAATGCTATAATTTTTATGGCAATCGCTCTGAATTTGAGCGATATTTATTACAAGAATGATTGGCCGGTTACTTTTAATATTGTAAATTATGTACGCAATTTTAACCGCGACATCTTACGACATTTAGTACCAAACATCCAAACAAACAAAATTTAACATTCATTCAATTAATAGGTTTGGGTATTATAAGCCGAAGACTCAAAGGATACAGTATATCGAAAACAAACCTTCTTAGCACCATCTGTATTTTTATCCTTCTCTACTTGTTTCTTAGCAACTGTGATGTGCATTTTATGACACTCTGGCATAAAGTCGTGTGGAATCATGCGCGGGTTGGCTTTGTACAAGTTACTCTCAACTTCTTTAGAATGTAGTATTTTGTCATTTAGCCCGTCCCTTTGCCGCATGCAGTCTATAAGAGTCTGTGTAAAATGGTAAGGTTTATAAAAAAAAGGTCCTTCGAGTTTTCAAATGTCAAAATTTACGTTTATTATGTACTGACAATTAAAAACTTATGTTTGCATAAGTGTGTTCATAAATTTTATTTTATACATATAAAAAAGTCTCCGTCAATAAAACAATAGCTTAATAAAAAACTGTAATTGTAAAGATACACACAGATAAACAGCAATGTGTATTTTTATTTTTTTAGGTTTTTCTGTTTATTTACACAATATTTAAGTAGTATTTTTGTTGATATGTCTTGTAGGTCTGTTATAACAAAAACAGTTACCTGATGTTCTCTTCCTTCTGTAACTAATATATGCACTTGGCCACCTCGCTCTCGACCGGTACGTCCGCATCTTAAAAGGTAAAAACATTTTCTTACATTATCCCGTTTGAAATATAAATGGGTTTAAAGGTTAAACGTTCAAAAAGTACTACAAAATTAATTAAATTAAATTAAAAAAAATGAAATAAATAAAAACTAGATTATTTTTTTAATAATTAATTTAATTGGCCAATAAACCCACCGTTGTACCAGGCGCACAGGAGATCGAGTAGATATATCGAAGCACAGTATCAGATCAACGCTACCCACATCCAGCCCTTCCTCCGCGACGCAAGTACACACCAGTGTGTTACAGTCGCCCGCGCGGAACGCACGCATCACGCGGAGCTGCTGCTTTTGGGAGGTTATTGCTTTGCCGTCTTTACCTGGTGTAGGGAATAAAAAATAATAAAATGTGATTTATCAGTTGTTTTAATACCTGCCTTTGCCTAGTGTAGGGATAAAAAAAAATATGCCGGCTTTATTGCTGTCATTTTAATACCTGGAAAATGTATGGACTTGAATATTTTATAAAACGTCATCTATTTGCTAACAAAACTAAGCGCCACTACATAAGCCAGATAGTAATATTTATATAAACAATTTCAGAAACGATAACTATTCACGATTTCAGACTCCTAATCAAATGACAAAAATACGGATTTTTTTACAAATCTTAGATAAACAGCGCACGCAAAACATAATTTTTACAAACCTTAACACACAAGTTAAACTATATGTTTGTACGAATGTGGGAAAGTACGTACCGGACGCGCCCTGTCCCACGAACATCTGCGGCACGATGAGCGGTCGACACTGAAGAAGCAGGCAATGTACTAAATTCACACTTTCCCGGTACTCGCAGAATACTAAAAAATATGTTAAAATAGCAAATAATTTAGTCGATGAGCCTAGAAAAAGGTCTACACTAACTTTAACACATATGATATTGCTTAATATAAATTGAGGGTACATTGAAATGTTCTAAAATAAATAAAATACTTTTTTATTGTTATTTATTAAATTTGAATTACAAATAAAAACTGCAAGTATAATTTTATTAACACCAAATTTTATGACCAAGTTTTATTGTTATTCCATACCTATAGCACGCGTGTCCTGACCCTTATCCTTTGCCTTTTGAAAATGATCCAGCATTATTTCCTTTAGTTTGTAAAACTTGGGATGGCCAAAGCATAAGTTTTTTGGCATCTAAACATTAAAAAAACATTATCTATGACTAAACTTTTATTTGAAATCCATCAGTATTGGTTTTGAACATAAAAAATCGATATACTTTATTATATTATACATAAAGTACCTATGCTTTTTAATCATTTAACATTAAATCTCTATCTCATCTATAAGCTATAACTGAATATATTTATAATCTATGGTAATACCAACCTCAGGCACCGTCCCATCAGGTAAAATGCTTCTATCCAAAGACAAGGGATTAATCCCTAGATCATCCCTCAATCTCTCCAATAGTGCTGTTAGAGAATCATCAGACTGAATCCAAGATTTTTCAGGATGCTCATCAAAAAAGTTTAGAAAAACTCTAGATCCATGCTTTATTAGTAACTCTAGGCCATGGTACAGGGCAATTAGGAGCGTAAAATCTTTCATTATGATGTTGTGGTGTGGATGCCTAAAAACGGAAAGATTTCATGAGTTTTAAACAAATTACTTGTGATCAAATCAATCTCTACTAAGTATATTATGTCACATTTACTTTACAATATACATCTGTATAAAGTCTATGGTTTTTAATACTTTTATAAAGATTAATCTATCCATGAATTCTGAAGTCATTTTTTTATATTATACTTAAACTGCCTAATTAGTTTTTATTATAGCAATAAAAATAATGATACAAGATGTTATAATGTCTAGATATGTAATGTAATTTATTTAAACATCAATACAGACACATACCTGGCTCCTCTCTCCCTAGTTTGAAATTCTTTATAGAGCATAACAATTCGTCCTTTGGACAAGTTTCCTAAATTTTGTGGCAATATGTTAAACAGCTTCAGTCTCCTTGCATAACCATCTAAAATCTGAAATTCAATTAAACATTTCAACTTTATAAAAATTAAATGAACAATTTCAGCATGTTACATTGAAACAATAAGAAAGATGAAAGATGGTTATTTCAAGGCTGTTGCGAAAGGGGAAGTTGTAACGACACTTTTTGCTATTGGCCGATTAAGAAGAGCTGGAACGTAAACACATTTACACATTGCACATGTGTAGTGTCTATGAAGACGCGCGCGACGTGACGTCATACTGCATACGCATCATGAAAAGTCTGCCAGTCTCTCTCGCGCGCAGACTAGCTTATGAGAGTGAAGGGGACAATTAGTGTTTTTATTTTGCAATTGTTTATAAATACAGGGTGATGTAATTTAAACAAAGACGTTAGGTATACTACTAATTATATTCGACGAGATAACTACTTCGCGGCACGCGGATTAGAATATTTTTTTACTTTACCTAGGTTAAATTATGTAATAATTTTAATAAGTTTTGTAAACAAAATGTAAACGCCGTTAGTTAAAATTTTCATTCGCTTTTATTGTAATGTAACCTTATCTCTTACGTGCTAGGGTTTCGATTGTATTGTATTGGGAGTGAGCGCATGTGTTATTTGTATTGTTTATATCGTTATTTTGAATATGACATTAAATTTAATTATTATTTGATAATTGAATGATTATCAATACTATTTTACAATTGAAGAGAATAAATAATTAAGTTCATCGATTGAGTTACTTTTAAATTGTAATTTTACATATAAATTATGAGAGCTTTCATATTATCTACAACGCACTCATTTCAAGTCACACTTAAACTAGAATCGTATTTATTTTTGAACATACTGTATAGTAAAATTGCATAAGTGTGAGTACTGTGAAGATGCCAGCTTTCCTTAATCGGCCAATATAGTTGTGAGCCGTGCGGCGTGCGCGTGTTTCTCTGTCTCTCTCTATCGGAGTCCCTTGACACGTCTCAACTTTTATTATTTGGGCTCTAATTCCCTTGAATAATGAAACGGATGACACCTTTATACATTTATTGAAAAAATTTGTTAAACTTTGGAACTTACTTCAACATAGCGTTGTCGTAATTGTGTCAGTTCAGGTCCCAGCTGAATGATGACAGTGTTAATTTTCCTCGAGTGACTGTATGGTGCTACATCTATACAGTTTTCTGTTCTAAGTTCCAAATGTGCAATGTTTAAACTCTTCACTACCTAAGAAAAAAGAAAATACTTAAAATTTTGGCTAGAAAATCTCAACAATTATATGAAAAAAATAAATATATTTAATGCACAGAAACATCTTTGTGCCTTAACTCAAATCAACCTAGCCTCATACAAGATATTTAACAGTAACTAGTACAAGAAAAAATACACTAACAAACTCTGGAGTCTATGTCTCTGTCTATGTTCACCATAAATACCAATTTTAATAATAAGAAACTTACATTAATAACATCTTCCACTTTACTCCCAGGGGTAGCGGACAAAGCGAGTATCCTATACGTCTTATGCCCCATATCACTTAAAGTAGAAACTATCTGACAATATGCATAATTGCCTCTCGCTCTATGTGCCTCGTCAATAACCAAACAACGAATTTTGTCACTGGGGCAGATACCAGATTTTATATCATTGTATATTACTTGTGGAGTGGCGAAGAATACTCTTTTGGATTTCCAATGCTGCTTTCTAGTATTTACATGCATGTGCCCTGAAATATTTTAATATTGCAAGTAGTAAAGTACAACATTAGTAACAGGTAAGGTAACTATATTTTATAGGATAAAGAGTAGATAAGAATCCTGAATTGAAAATGAAAAAAATTTTTGTATGTTAATAAAATTATAAAGCTGAAGAGTTTGTTTGTTTGTTTGAACGCGCTAATCTCGGGAACTACTGGTCCAATTTGAAAAATTATTTCGGTGTTAGATAGCCCATTTATTGAGGAAGGCTATAGGCTATATATCATCACGCTAAGACCAACAGGAGCGGAGCAATGCGGGTGAAACCGCTGGGAACAGCTAGTAACTCATATTTGTAAATACCTGTCATTTCTATGGTATCTTTAGGAGGTAGTGCTACAATATTGTAACAGGCCTCTATCTGTTGAGCAACAAGCGGTCTTGTGGGTGCTGTAAAGATAATTTTTCCGAGTGGATACCATCTATAGAAGTTGTACATAATAACTGCTGCTATGAAAGTCTTCCCGAGACCTGTTGGGAGGCTTACCTGAAATAATTATTTAATAAGTATTCTAACAATGAATAATGTATGTTTTTCTGTTGAAAATGTATTAATATTACTCATTAACAATGTGAAACTTTAATAAAAGCACTTTAAATTTGTCATTAGATGCTAAACATGGACAAACAATAAATTTTAACATACCAGAGTATTTTTTACAATAGAAGCTCTTATTATGTTGAACTGATAATCCCTCACAGGGTAGTTTGTAGGATAAATCCATGTTTTGCCTGTTAACCTGTCGTAGCCACTTATTTCTTCATCACAACATAGAGCACTAAAAAAAAAGCTTTATTTAATAATTATTCAGTCAATGCATGTAAAATGCTGCATAATGCCTTTCATAATAAATATATTTTATACTGAATATATTATCATATTGATCGAAATGTGTTTATTTTGAATATGTTCAGTTATCACATTACCTTACGTTAAGTGCACTTTTATTCGCATTTTTATCAGTGAACGTTGTATCTTTAAATGCTGAATTATCAAAGTTAGCGAGAATAGCAGAATCATCAAATATTTCATCGTCATCGAAATCATTTTCGATATTTTTGTTCATGATTTATTGAAATTTCATGTCGCGGTTGATTTTTATATTACAACATAATTTAACAGTATTTAAATATTATTTAGCTAACAACACTATGAATTGCTCACATTTAAGCAATGGAATGTACATATTGATTATTGCAATTTAATAAAATAAATAAACCACAAAATAAACTTTTTAAAAGCAACAATTCTTCCCTCGAAGTTCGAACTTTTCTAGTTGTCACTTGTCATTGTGACAGGCGGTCAGTAGGTACTCTGTACTCAGTATTTTGACAGTTTTGGGCAACCGTATTCTGTGACAACCATAAACTTAATTTATGACATGAACGGAAAAGACTGCGGGAAAAGATAACCAAAATCAATTGTCTATGTACATTTTTCATAATACTGTGGTGCTTCATATTAAATATTGTATTTTTAATATATAGTATTATTACTTCAAATTCTGAAGAAAAAAGAAATCTGCATTCCTTAATCCTTTGCACATAACTTTTGTCTTTTAGTCGAGGGGGTAAACCTTGGGGTAAACCGTAAACAGTCAATGTCGAATTGACATTTCAATATTATCATTTTTTATTTTTGAATGAACTATCAACAAAGATCAGCCGGTTAAAACTCAGATAACGATCAATTTCAACGTAAATAATAAACGTTACAACAAAATATTAATATGTAAAATGGAATTAGAAGATGGTTTCGATGACTTGCTCGCAGAAATAAGTGAACCAACTTCTCCGAAGAAAATTAAACAAGATCCTGATACTCAACCAGGTTTCATAATTCTTAGATTTAAGTATATATTTACCTTTTTCATAATTGTTAAATATTATCTAAATGTTTAAAATTTATAGGAACATCCAAAGAAGGCAACAAATCTTCAGCATCTAAAACTCACTGTGTCTTGGTCAATCAGAAACAGGTAGGTTTAATATTTATGTACATAATCATCTGTAGGTTTAAAAATTTAGTTCTACTACACTCTTTAATACTTTGAGGAATACTGTTGTATTCTTTAACCCTTTAACGGGCAGAATTTTTTTTGTTAGATATCAATATTTTTGATATGACGTTTCGTTAAGGACCTTTTATAGATGCTGAAAATTGAAAAATTGACTAGTTGTGTCTTACGGTTTTACCTGCAGGCCGTGGTTACATATGTAACCGAGACCATTTAGGGAATAAGTTAAGTGGTTACATATGTGACTATGACCGTTTAGGGCTTAACTTAATTCCCCATAGGAATGCCTAACCTTTAGGTATTCCTGTGGGCAATTAGTAAGTGCTTATGATAAAATGTACGTCATTTTTGTATATAAGGGTATTTTAATGAGCACATAATTAAATAAAAGATATGTTATTTAGGAAATCAAATTATTATATTTACTATTTCTAGTATAATACATGCAAAATCAACAACCTTTTTGCATTAGGCTTTTAGGATCACCGTCTCGTCCTTGGTTTCGAGTATGAGAGCTAACGGGATTCAAAGGAAGATTGTCCGCAGGATCCAAATCACCACCAATATCAGAATCTTCAGCCTGACTATCATCGATTCCTGTCATCATGGCCTCAAATTCCTCATCATCCATTTTGTCTAAATCCAAAATATTTCTTTTAGACATCTAAAACAAACAAAATAAATTGTAATGTGGTCAAAACTCTGCACAAGTATTACCTACAGTGTAGTACTTTTATAATGTAAAACCTCGTCATACAAAAAACCTGACTTTGGTGTTCAATAACATCTTTACCCGAAAACCTCAACTTATTGTTATGTTATTTTCGTAAAATATATTTATTTAACTTACTAATAACAACTAACAAACTTTTCAATTCATACAAAAAGTAAATTTTTGTTTCAATTGAAAAAAAGAACCAAAAACTAACTTCAAAATTAACGAAACGTGCTCTTCATATTTAACTCGTTATAAAACTTTGTCACACAAAGCTACATGCAAGAATTATGTATCAAATTACTGGAAAAATAATAAATAAACTATTTACATACCTTATTTTATTCAAATATCACAATTTTCCACGAAAAACAATTAAAAAGCAGGAGAACATAGTCCACGTGCACATCGCAAACTCTGAATGGACAGAAGGCACAAACGTAACCACAAATATTTAGCGTCATTGCAAATAATTCGAAACAACTTCACACCTGTGGGTACGATTGTGTGTTACGCCCGTTCAAGGACTACGCGAAAAACATATATGGGGCATTTTATATAGAAAGGTTTAGATAAAATCAACCTTACAGTCAGATGTGTCATGTGGTTACAGCCGCTATACTAGTTTTGCTTATGCCCTATAAAGGGTTAAGCCATGAATGAATTTTTGCTATACAGGGTGTCCCAAGAAGTATAGATATACTGAAGCCAAGAGGTAGAGGAACTAGAGGGCTATCCGAATCACCTCCATGTATGTGATAACTCCTAACTCCGAAAATACGAAAAATCGCATAACATACATGGGGGTGATTCGGATAGCCCTTTAGGTCCTCTACCTCCTGGCTTCAGTATATCCATACTTCTTGGGACACCCTGTAGAAAAAGAAGCAGAAGTGGAAAATAGGCTTTCATATGACAATAGGCTATGAAAATTTATACTTAAGTGAATCCATCTGCTTTATAACAGAACTCATTGACAGTTATAATATTTTAATTTTATTATTTTCAGAGAGGTAATCCATTACTTAAGTTCATACTGAGTGTACCGTGGGAATATGATGATGTTATCCCAGACTATGAGATTGGTAAAACAATATGTGTACTATTTTTATCAGTACGGTATCATAACTTGAATCCAGATTATATTAATAACAGATTGAAGGAACTTGGGAAGAAATATGATCTTAGAGTGCTTTTGGTACAGGTTTGTATTTTTTATAATTATAACAATGATGTCACTTGTATTTAATTTATTTTATGGAATCATACATAAAAATAAAAATTGTAATTTATCCACTTCAGAAGGTTTTTTTTGTGTACCTATTTTTACTAAGCATTTTATTTACAGGTAGATATAAAAGATCCTCATGCTGCATTAAAAAATCTAACAAGAATTTGTTTGCTTACGGACCTAACTTTAATGTTGGCCTGGAGCCCTGAGGAAGCAGCCAAAATTATTGAAAATTATAAAATATATGAAAATAAACCACCAGATTTAATTATGGAAAAAGTTGAGAATGATCCACATCAAAAAGTAAGATTTTTTTATTACATTATAGAGTTATGAATATGAACAATTTCTCATAAGTCTAAATTAAAAGGATACAAGTTTACCTAAGTTGCATAAATTTTTTAAAATTGTATTTTTTATGTACATTTTTTGATTTTTTTAGATAGTGAATGCTTTAACATCAATCAAGCCAGTAAATAAAACAGATGCTATGACACTTATAACTACATTTGGAACATTGGAAAATATAATAAAAGCAACAGAAAGGAGGTTAGCGGACTGCCCTGGGTTTGGCGCGACAAAAGCAAAGAAACTGTATAAAGCCTTACATGAACCATTCTTGAAGAATAGCCAAAATAAACCAGACGAATTTGCAGGAGATATTAGTATAGAAGATGTTGAAAATGCTGAAAATAATGTAGATAGCTAAGAAATAGAAAATAGGTCTTAAATTATGAAATATATATTATTTATTGAAAAGTTTTTTTTTTAATTTTCTGATCATGTATGTACATGTAAAATACAAATATTATAATGTTATAACTGCAGTCATTATAAGCCATAAAGTGGTATATACTGTAGATATAAGATTTCCTTCACAGATAACCACACTAGCCAAGTGCAGTTAGACAGTTGAATAGTTTCAAATAATAATTATCGAAATATGTAATTTATTACATATAGTTAACAAAACAGATAAATCATTGTTTTATCTACATTTTTCAAATACCTAACACACTTATACAAAACTTCAGCCAAATATCGACATTAAATCTAGTTACTTAGTTAAATCTAATATTTTTTTTGCAAACAACAATAATAATTATTTTTCCGTGTTCTAGAGCCGCAACTTTCAACGAGGCAATAATCAATAATATTAAGAACACAAACCTTTATTTCTAGATTTAGTGTTAAATTTTTGCCATTTTAAGATAATCTATGAACATAATATTACGTAATGCATTCTGTTCCTGACACGGCCTGTAAAATGCCCGTAAATTTAATTGTAGATTAAACTTACGTTTACCTAAGCCGTGCTTTATCTTTGCTTTAAACTTTTATATATATATCGTATGTTATTTCACATAAAATTTCGTTAAAATATTATTTTAATAAATATATTATCATAGTTACCATCAAGACAAAGACATAATTAAATCACAATAGTTTAAAACAAACGCAACAGTATAAGCGCAAGCTGTAGGTACATCGAAGACGAGCGTTAATCCACGAATAACAGTTTTATCTAGTAATCGCAGTTTCGTTAATTATTCATGAAAATAAATATTTTTGTAAATTCATATTCACCCATATGGTCGATTGATATTTCTTTAACACTTTTGTAACATCGCTGGTCATCTTTTATAACTCCGGTTTGGAAGGAGGTCAAACCGTATTTCTTAACATTGTCCTTTCTTTTCCTTGTCGAGGAATGTTTGAGTCATGACATGAAGTATTTTGGCAAACGCTTATTATTATATTATGTAAACTGAAAGTATACGAACTTGTTTATCCTTTTTTTCTTTATAAAGACAAACGGAATATGTGCCTATTTATAATTATTATTATAGTAGAATGTACATACATATTTTATAATTAAGAGCAATTATAGATAAGACTACCCGTTATTGTGTTATTTTGCTTACGGGCTGATTTTTCAATCCTTGGTTAAAACTTATTCATCGAATAACGTATTAAACTACCATTTCAAAAATGTATTGTAATTGTCCGTATTTTACAGTTTACAGGTGACATTTTAATATGTTCGTGTACACTGTACGGTGTAATACTTTATTGGACGGATAAATTTTAACCAAGGATTGAAAAATCGGCTCTAAGTATAATATAACTAGCGGGCCGCCCTGGCTCCGCCCGTGGTACATATTTATCCTATAGCACTCGGGGACCACGTAAATATCCAATGGTCAAAGAATTTTAGACATCTGTCCAATAGTTCCTGAGATTAGCTCGGCAAACAAACATACAAGCTCAACTTCAGCTTAATGTTACTAAACAATACGGTAGAGAATATTAATTTTATAGATATTATTGGGACCTACTTCCGGGAGATATAAAATATTTAAAATCAAATTAATAATAAATTATGTAAAAACTAAATTTTATTTGATTTGGGTAAAGACTTCTTATTGGAATCCAATTGTTTTTTTTAATAATATGTACTTATTTAATTACGATTAAGCTATCTACTGTTGCACATAAAAGGTAGAGTCTAGACTCTAGACTCTAGCTGTTGTAGAGTATGTATTGGTGATTGCGTATTTTTTGTATTTAGTTTTGCGTCTATGAATTAATTGCCTAATTTATATAAACGTAACTCTACAATTTGTTTAATAAAACAACTTATATCAAAAGGTAGAGTCTAGACTCTAGATGTTGTTGGTCATCCGCAATTATCCTTCCCATGAAACACAATATTCCTATTCCTATGAAATATAGTAGAGATGTTGTGAAGCTTGGCCGCTTTCCTTAATTCTTTTTTTATTAGAATATAGTAATGTGTTTGGTTGCTTCAAGACGCGCACCGGGGTTCAAAATAAAACAATCAGCAGCTCTAAACCGGCTTTCCTCGCGGTCGGACGCGCGTTGCTTTAGCTGGTCGATGCCCGCGAAAAATAGGCGGGATTGTTTGAAAAAAGAATGCGTTAATTTTTTTTATGTAAATTAAAATAAGCCATTTAATTGTTTTACTTATTTTAATTTTGTGTTAGATTGAAAACTTTTATACTTAATATTTATTTTTAAAATTAGATTATTTAAAATTAACATTTTTGTGCCCGGACTCGAAATAAACATTTAAAAAGTGTGTGTTAATATTTTCGACTTAAGTGTTACGTGTTAAATTGAACTGAAACAATAGGTGAGAAAAAACGTTACCGTTTGGAAGTTGGGATAAAACTTCTTTTGTGTTGAACTTTTTTGGAGCAACAACATGTTAAAGTAAGTCTAGTAATTTAAAAGTAATTAAATACTTAATTGCACAGTTATAATGGAATTTTGATTTGGTGTATTTAAATTTTGAAATTTGGTCGTTACGCTGTTATCACTAGACCGGTTTTAGTACGTTGGGATGGAATAAATAGACTGCAATATCCAACAAATTTAACAGGTTTAAAAAAATAAATTAAAAACTTCGTTCTAATACTAACAACAATACAATACCTACAACTTATCAAAATAATTTGTTTGAGACTTGAGTCATAATATACTTATCAATCATTGTAACAAAATATTGTGAAAGTCACATAAAATAAAACAATGTAGGTAACTACTTAGTTACTTATTTTCATCAATTTATTTCTTTTTTAACACGTGTACAAAAATAACACGATTAGCATTGTTTATGAAATGTCATAAAACCAGCTATAGTAGGCAGTTTATCATGTCTTAAAGCTAACAATTTATTGAAACAGGTGATCGGGGCACGTGCGAAGTCAGGTGGTAGTTTTTGTTCATACAGAAACAAAAATAGTCCACCTGTTGATAATAATTAGTACAATTTTGCGATTTGTACCTTTTTTGTATGGAAAAAATTAAATGTCACGACGCTCTATCTACGTAGTTACTTCATGAATTGTGGTCTAAAATTATTCTTCACAAATTGACTAAATTTTCTATTGAGATGATGTAGATGGTCATCAGTCATCACCTTATATTGCTAACTTTATATAGCTTCTAAAATTACCTATACTAAAACATGTAAGTATAGGGTGAAATTTTTAGACCATGTCTGTGTATTTTTTTTCCTTTTCGTTTTAAATACGAAACGAGGGATAAAGTAAAATATCCTTGTTCCTTTTATGGCAACTAAAGTCTAAATGTATATTAGTATTTTTTGTATATTCTATAATAAGGTTCATTAAATATCTACCTATCCTACATATACTTTTTCTAGTGTACCCACGCTATACACATACGGGTATTTTTATTTTTATAAAGACTACTTCAAACTATGTCTATAAATATCTATGTCAAAAGTATAAAATTCAGAAACCTGTGTATTATAGGTATATCTCATCTTGTTATTTGCCAACAGAATAGAACAGTCAAGCTAAAAATTCTCTTTCAGCATATATTTTAAAGTCGATGTTATGGGTAGGTAGAGTCCCTTAATACCAATCCCCAAATTACGCCTGTAAATGTAATATTCGAATAATAGAAAAAGGCAACAAACAAACACAAAGACATTACTGAATAATTCTATATAGATTCACGATAGATATTTTTTAAATATACCTACTACTCAGGAATAAGAATAGGGATAATCTGCAGGGTGCAGGTCTCTCGCGTTGGGCCTGGAGATAGGCTGCCGCTGACGGGTCTGCGGATGCGTTCTACCGAATACCCGCGGCTCCGTCAATACAGCGGCACGGCGGAACACAGTGGAGTTTAGTCGGTAGGTCCCTGCACTCTGTAGGGTGAGTCCGACATAACCCAGGGCCCTTTCCCCGAGCGCTCTGGGTATGCCTAAATGCATTCTCCACTATAATAAAAAAAAGGGTGCAGGTCTCTAGCTACTACACTTTCATTCATTTTCGGATATTATTGTATCAACTCCCTATAAATGAGCCTCCAGATGGTTTTTTTATTTTGACATCTAACAATACAGGGTTCGCACTTATAATAATTTATTATGTCTTCGGCTGGGGTCGTGATCCCCGTAATCGAGATTCTAAAAACGTAAAACATCACGACTTTTATACACCGACAAAGATTTATATTAAAAAAGGTAAATTTAGA
Source organism: Colias nastes (assembly GCA_907164665.1). Taxonomy (NCBI): domain Eukaryota; kingdom Metazoa; phylum Arthropoda; class Insecta; order Lepidoptera; family Pieridae; genus Colias; species Colias nastes. The sequence continues at coordinate 20,164 of CAJQZM010038242.1, read as the reverse complement.
ATCGTGCCCGTGTCCTCATGCAATATGTTCATGCATCACTCCTTTGTTGTTGTTTTTTACATTTTCAAAAAAATAATTGTTATTTTTAAATACATTTTAGTGCCTCATAGTAGCATAGACCTACGTTTGATCTTATTGTAATATTTGAATGGTCTTCAACCAAGGAGCGAGTCGTTATAATTTTGCAACCAAGTTTTGTACCAAGTTTTAATGCGAAAATTACTGATTGATTCTTTATGATGATTGATTTATGGTAGACAAAAATATGGACCATTGTGTTTTGTAAAATCATGAAATGCATTCAAAGTGTTGTACCCTTGATTTTGAATGGCAGGCGCTAATGGTCAAAGTATAGGATTAGTTTGTCACTGTACATTATAACATAATGGCTTTATATGTGACTGGACAGATAATGAAGACATCGTCGGACGTCCAGTCACGCTTTCTTTTGAGATTATATGAAAAATGTTCAATATATGTACGCACATTCAAATACAAACTATGTAGAGCCGAGGTTAGTGCTTGGCAGTATTAGTAGGGGTAGGGTAAAAGCTATATACAAAAGAGCCTGGAATTAATATAGTTGAAGTCATTTGGTAAAAGGTGATAAATGGTGGAATTAGGAAAATAAGGAAACTTATGAAATAAAAATACCATTGTTTTATAACTCTATATTTATGCTTTAGGTACTTAATTTTTTGCTTGAGGCTTGGTGTTCATGGATACCATCTGAAGGAATTCGATTTTTACAATATAATCGTAAATATTTCTAAAATAAAATTTTCAATTATTTGTTGCTCTACATACTGCTTTACTATTACCGATACCGATTGTTTTATCAAGTTTTTTTCAGTCGTTCTGTAGATGTTCCAACACCTTGGACATACAAAAAAGGGGGTTTAATGTTGTGGTAACATATAAGCAACAATAAGCACGTTTATTCATATGTATTCAAAATCGTTTATTTTCATGTAGCCTTAAATAAGCTCTATCTTAATAGAAACACGGGTAACTAAATAGTTACTAAGTAAGAAGTTTCAAAATCTAAAGCCTCTACTTCAGTACATTCTAATAACACTTTTCCCCAGAAAAATCCATTGTAATAATATTAAATATGCGTAGCTTGAAGATTTGACTCGTGCCGTCTCGCGGGTCGGCGCACGCGCAGCCTCCGGTTTTGCTCCTTTTGTGTCACGTACAGTCTTGTTTGTGTGCGTGTTTCTGTGTCGGTGTGAGTAACACACGTGCGTACTAATCTACACTTTGTTAACTATAAAATACGCCCATAGTTTTGTTTAGTAATGCTATTCTTGCGTTCCTTGTAATATTACACAGTCATGCATTGTATTGATTGATTTAACAATAGGTATATTCAAAGCGTTACAGTTATTTTAAAGGTCAAGTCTATAACGTGTTTGTCTGTTTGATAATTGTTGAATATTTATAATTTTGATTTTGTTGATATGATGGGTAGTTAGTTACATAGTATTTGTCAATTTTCTATCGTTTAATAAATAGCCACCCAAGATATTGGAGAATCGGTAGGAAACTGACCCATATCTTTCATTTGTTCATTAGGATCTGTCACCTCACGCCACTAGAAAATTAGAAATATTGAGTCGCTCATTTCTTGCCAAAATTTGTTATTTTAGAATAGAAAACGAATAGAATAGCAGTTATTCAGTATTCAAGTGTTTGAATATGGATTCATAAAGCCGGGTACACAAATTCATCCATCATTTTACATGGAAAGTGTAACAAAGATGGATAATGGACAATGCTATTTTCTCGTACGAGTATGTGTGTATCGATATGGAAATTTTCATACTTGGTCAAAAGAAGAATCGGACACAGCCATAGTTAGAAAAATTGCAAATTGAGCTTCTATAGTAGATTTGTGATGCATTTAATAAAATTATTACCTAACAATCTACTGAATTAGATACGTTTTTTTAATTTCGTAATTAATTTTGCTCAACAGTTCAACACACGTTCTACGTTTCAAAACATTTTTTTAATGATTCCATTTTCTTTCTAAACTTTAACATAGACATAGAGAAACATGTGTTCGCCACAAAATAATTCTTGTATACTGTTAATCAAACATATCTATTCTCTGCTGCAACCATGATTCCCAATCACTAGGTACGTCAATAACATCAAATTTAATGTCCTCGTTACAATAAAATGAAATCCGTTGTACAGTATAGTCTGTATAGATAATATTATGTTATCTGTGGTTGTACATTGGAATCCATTTGCTAGGAGGCGTGGTATTTAGATGCACAGCTATATTAATAATTAATTGCGATGGCAGGACACAGAAAATTGCGACAAAAAATAATCTAACTGGTATGTGGTGTGTACGTGACTCTGTGCAATGTTTTGCATTCTTGGAAGAGTTGAGTGCTTTGCTTGATGGATGGTAGGTAAATATTAGCAATATGAAAAGTATGACGTATCATTTTTATTATTCCTTATCTGAACCTATTGTTATGGAAGCATTCGGTAGGTATATTATAATAATTTAATTTGAAATTTTACACACATGTAAAGCAAACAAATAGAGTTTTTTTTTTCTTAAATTTAATAACAAGTTTATTTAATTTTCTCCCCCTAATAAGTACATAGGTATTGTATCATTTAGGAATACTTTTCTACATTTCATGTCTGCGAGAGATACTTACCAATAGGCCTTAACGTATATTTATTATTTAGTGAAACGAAAAGTAATAATTTATAGATACATATAAGTATCAAATATTTACAAAGACTGCAGTCAAAAGTTCTTTTCCGGTACAAATCATCGCCTTGAACTTTAAGCTTCTCCACTTGAACCGTTACGAGAAAGCTTTTAAGGTTATCGTCATATTATTTATTACTAATGGATACTTGACTTTAAGTCGCTTTATATGTTTTTATTTTGGAAAGTCAAAGCCGTTCCCAGAAACTGAAATGGTTTTTTTTAGGGATGTAACGATACATGATTTTGCCGATACGATACCGATACCGATATTTGTAATAAAATATCGGCGATACCGATACCGATACCGATATCGATGGCTTGGTAGAAAAATAAATAGTGAATTATGCATAAAAGTTACCAACATTTAACAGAGACTCAACTGTAAATCGTATTCTTTTAAATAACAATGCCAAATCAAAAAAAAAGAAAACCATTTATTTTAGTATTATTATTTTACAAAGTCAGTTAAACTTTAAGTTATACACATACAATCAGTACCTAGTAAAAGTTTACTATTGGTAGAGTTTTTTCAGAAAACAAAGTGCGCACGCGCGGGCGGCCTCCCGCATCGTTCATTGGGCGCGGTTTTTTGAATTGTTTGATATCGGTATCGGTTGTTTTATAATCGGCGATACCGATATATCGGCTTGCCGATATATCGGCCGATATATCGGTATCGGTATCGGTATCGTTACATCCCTAGTTTTTAGGGTTCCGTACCTCAAAAGGAAAAAAACGGAACCCTTATAGGATCACTTTGTTGTCCGTCTGTCCGTCCGTCCGTCCGTCCGTCCGTCCGTCCGTCTGTCAAGACCCTTTTTCTCAGGAACGCGTAGAGGTATGAAGCTGAAATTTATATCAATTACTCAGGTCTACTGTCCCTTGAAGCTGTGAAAAAATCAAACTTCTAAGCCAACGCAATCAAAAGATACAGCCGTTTATGCCGCAAATTTTCGACACTTGCAAGGGAATCAAAACCTACAGGGTGCTTCCCGTGAACTCAGAATCTTGAAATTTGGTATGAAGCAACGTCTTATAGCATAGATAAAGGAAAAATTACGAAAACCATAAATTTTTAGTTACATTACATAATATATATTTTTTTAATAATTTTAAACTTACTACCCATTTCCTCATAAACGCGTAGAGGTATTAAATTGAAATTCATACCAAATACTCAGGTCTATAATACCTTTAAGCTGTAACAAAATCAAACTTCTATGTCAACGCAATCAAAAGAAACAGCAATTTAAGCTGCATATTTTGAAACTCGCAAGTACTCGCAAAGGAATCAAAACCTAAAGGGTACTTCCAGTCGACCTAGAGTCTTGAAATTTGGCATGAAGCAACGTTTTATAGCACACATAAAGGAAAAATTCCGAAAACCTTAAATTTTTAGTTACATTACAAAATATATATTTATTTTTTAATAAATATAAACTTATTACCTACTTTTTTCCTCATGAACGCGTAGAGCTATCAAGTTGAAATTCATATCAAATACTTAGAAAATAAATTGCAGAATAAATTGTAGAAAAAAAATTGCAGGTTTGTACGGAACCCTCGGTGCGCGAGTCCGACTCGCACTTGGCCGGTTTTTTTTTCTGTAACTTTTTATTCCCGTTGAAGTGTTTAAGTTTTTGCGAGAGAATCTACTTGAGTGAAGTTTTTATACATAGAAATATGTAACACTTGATCTGATTATAAATTAAGGTCATGTAACGTGTTTCTTGTAATCTTAATATATTGGCAAATTTTTAATGGCATGTTATGAAATCAAGAAGATTTTTAGCAATAAATACGAAATCTTATACTTTACAAATCCGATCATAAGATTTTAGTTTATAAAAATTTTAATTATCTTCGACGCCACCTTTTTAAAGATATTTTTTAAATTTTTAATGTATCAACATGATCGCATATTTAAAATTTCCCCTACAGGCCCACAGAATACATTATGGAGAGTAAGTAATAAATAAAATACAGTGAAACACATATCTTTCATAGAAATGTTTACAGTACGACACTTCAGTAAATACTATTTGTGAGAGAATCATAACAGAGTAGTTGTTATGTGGCTATACCTTCCTATTATAATGTACTCTATTGTGTACAACATAATGTCGATATTGAATTGATATGAAATGCATGGGTTTACGGGCCATGCTATGGTTTATATTCCTTGAGTCAGTAGCTCGATGATATAGTCTCGGTACTACCATCGACCGCGCAAGGTGTGCGCACTGAGTCATTATTTAATATTATTTCACATATCTACCTAATTATAATTAATTATGGGGAGTTATTTAAATTCTCCGACAGCAGCGGTGGGATCGGCACTTATTACCCCCGATTCCAATAAGAATACTACGTTAAACGATGCAAATCTGCAAGTGAGTGAAACGAGTGATAGTGTTAGTGAAGTTCAAGAATAAATAGATAGTGTTAATGAGGTTCGAGAAGCACCAGAGTTTCCACCAATAAATCGTGAGAATGTTAACATAACAACAACATCATGTGTTGTGTGTGGGTTTTTCCAATAAAGCATCATGTCGTGCGCATCCCTGTTAAAAGAAATGGCAGATACACTTCCTGAAACGAAATATTTTGTTTCCGGGTCTAATGCATAAGTAAGGAAGACCCACTACGAGGCCAGCCTTCATCTACCTGTGTGGACATTATTTTTAACGTGAAAAGAAGCTAAGAAGCGAGAGGAAATACCTTTTCGAGATATGGTATGGTAAAAAAGTGATCGAGTTTCAACATACATCGAGTGCTCCACTACAAAGTTGGCGCTAATCGTCCGGCTGCGAACGAGCTGGTAACGTGCTGGAACTATGCGAATATAGTAAATTCGTGTTGAAGGTATTGCAGATGACCAGGTATGATCTGATTTATTATGATACACGCCGATTGATTTGATGTGGGTCTTGATAGACATTTTGGCACAAATCATTTAAGGCGTCGCATGTTGCAAATTGTTTGCTATAACTGTGTGTTCACATGTCATTACAAACGTGACTGTAAATCTCGCCCGTGAAACAAAATCAGTTAGTTTAATCGATAAGAATAACAAAGGTCCGCTCAATATTTAAGAAATAGTACAACAACGCACTTATTGTCATAAATTTGGTCACATAGAAGAGGTTTGTTTTTCTAGGCAACGGGCGGCACGCTCTTAAAGAAACAATACCTCCGTTAATGTGTGTTTACAGCACGATACCCCGCTTACAGTCACAGACGTTGCTGGCGTTAAGTTCAAGTGCCTTATTGACAGCGGGGCCCGATTGTTTTTTTTTTCCTTTGTAAAAGGATAGCCGATAGCATGACGCCTCTAGAGTTTGTATAAACTCGCGTAACAGGAATTGGCCCTGTATCAACCTATTCATTCGCCCGTTCAACATTACCCATAACTGTTAATATGAGCTTTGGTTATTGTAATAATGATGTTAATATGAGCTTTGGTTATTGTAGACTCTCGAGTACTTCCTGGGATAGAGTAACAGGTTGAGATGTTTGTACTAGAGCCGGACGTAGTTTGATTATGAATAACAATGGGACTCAAATTATTCGTGAATATAAAATAAACAATATTTGTTTTTGCGGAAAGTAATTTTGAATCTATAGACACGGATTTAAATGATTTTAATGATTTTCATCGTGTCAGATCCATTATTGAAAGTAAAGCACAAATTTTGTGAAATGGGAATAAGACTTGTGAATACAACCCTAGCACAATCTACAGTTCTTTCAACATTGATAAGGTTTTGTAATGCCCTTGTTGTAAAACCAAGGACTAGATAAATTACGTGACTTCATAGCTACTTTTTATATTCAACGATGTTCTCGAGTTTTCAAAATCATAAGAGGTTACATTCTTTTGTTTAAAAAGAGTATTGAAAGTCTCGCTTGCGCAGAGTTTTCATTTAATTGGAATAAATGTAAGTTGCTGTTGCAACATTGAATAGGTATTCACCACAAGGTTTCATAACATCGAACGGTAGACTTGTCAGATAAAAAAAAAATAAGGCTCTTGCTGAAGCATTATTGTCAAAAGAACGTTAAAGTTCGCGAAATATTTTAGAATGATAAAAAAAAGATTTCTGCTTATTAACGATTTTCGTACAAATCTCGGTGTCGAAGTACACACAGATTCCTGTTCAATAGATTGATAGTGGTTCAGTTTTCCTACAAGAAAGTAATGATCAACTTAAAAGTCGAATAATATCAAAGAATCACTGACACAGAAAGTTGTTATCATAGTTATTAAATAGAGTTAAAATATTTAAGAAGACCTCAAGCATAATCAATTAAGTGTTAACATTTTAAAATATTAACAGACTGAAATAGTCTCAAAGCATCATGTCATAAGAAAAAGATTTTCTCCTCGTGTTCATAGATGATGGGCTTACATACAAGTTTTTCATTTCGATGTCGGTACCTACGCAAGGGTCCAAGAATAAGTAAAGATTCGCGACGACTACAAGCCGAACATAAGTTGTTGATCCGAACATATTAAGTAAAGTAATTGAAGCCGATAAAATGATATTATTGATTTAAATTTAAGGTGTCACATATGATAAAAAAATGCTTGCTGTATAAACATTTTCTTTTGTTTGGTGCAAACGAAGTGTTATCATTCATTTATTGATACAATCATTTCATGATTATTTGAAACATTGAAACATTTTAGTTTGGAAAAACCTGCAAACTTTGTGTACTTAGTTCGTTAGAACGTACATTGAACGTTTTTAGATTGCAAAGTTAATAAAAGGCCCTCTAGAGCTAGACAGTTGACTTGACATCCGATAGAAAATGTATCAGAACCACTTCATACATTACCATCGATACGAATGGCACTTACGAGTAGCGGTATAGCTTTATAGAATGCGCATTGGTAATTGTTGACGCATTTACTGGTAAATATTGTCACCTAGCTCCTGTTAAAAATGTGTCTCCAAAAAAAAAAGAGCATGTTAAGCGCTTTGTTTTTGTTATCTTATTTAAGGCGCTGAAAGGAATAGTAGCCGATCAAGCTACGTCATTCGCAGGTAGCGAACTCATAGACTTGTGTTGACAGTGTCCTTTTGAGTTTTACAAAATTACAAGTGGGATGAGTTGCGCTAACGGGTTATTTTAAAAGGTTTATGTCTGTTCTTAAGTTCATTGTTACATTATCGCTGAAAATCATGAACGTAGATATTGGTATTCTACAATTGGCGAAATTCAACTTATTTTGAATTGTATTTTATCAAAAGCTTAACACAGGCGACAGCCCAATGCAATTGTCTATAGGCTGCAAGACCTGCACTACGTTATAATGATTTAGTACGAGTGTCAACACTTTAAAAGTTAACCTGTTTGAAATTAGAAATAACGCAAAAGTCAGGATGGACGAGCATTTGAACGTCTATAAGGCTCGTATTGAAAAAAAAAAAAAAAAAGGCATTCTGTTTAATGTTGATATTGTGTTAGTAAGAAAGAAAAGCCGATTGTAACATCAATATTATTTTACTTGTTTTGGCGGTCATTTATGATTATTGAATTGTCTCAAGGTAGACTATGAAAATGTGATATCGTCGGTAGTGCTAAATGGATGATGGAAGTCGGTGTGACTTTAGAACCTGGTTCAGTCCTCGTAAATTAATTATTAGCTGTTAATCTGCCCCGTAAAGTGTTCTTATTATACCTAGTATACATCAAGGTATAAGTGCAAGGTGGTTTTGTGTATTCCTGTAAATTCACTAGATATGTCACTGGACGACGATTTGATGGCGTGTCATACGATGTAAATTACTAAGTTAGGAGAAAAGTTCTCCAGTCCATACAAAATAATCTCAACTTTGCGATAACGAGAGGTATCGAATCGAGCCTCAAACTGGAGGTCATGCTCAGTACATATTTGTGTCAAGAACTTCCAAATTTATCTAAGCAGTTGGAAAGTGAGCCAATGAATAAAAATGTATTCCATAAAAGTTACTCCTTACTTCCAGTAATTTGCAAGTTGCCTGGCAGAGATTGCTGTGTAGCAATAAGGCCGCATATTGTGCAAAATATTTTTACTTTATAAGTTTGTACTAGATTTTCTTACATTGTTTTGTACAATAAAGTATTGTAAAAAAAAAAATACTCCGTATAATTTTATTTTTGTTTTATTTTATTATTTTTACCTATTTACTTCCTCGGTTGTTACATAGTTCCGTATAGTTAATCTAAGTATTACACAAAAGTTTCATAACACACATGCACACCACACTTTAATAGCTCAATAATAGCTCTGTGTTTGACATAGCAAGGCGTGTATGTCATATTGTA